>WWPM01023931.1:0-28371 GCA_023279145.1 Glomeris maerens
ACACTAGAATTCCCACGGAAAAATATACATGCCTGAGTGTCCAGCAGAACTATGATTTAAACCTGAGCTTGATTCGTACGAGGAAATAAATTACTGTATTAATTTAATGTTGTGTAATATGAACAAGATCTACATTGATAGATAGTCATTTTAATTTTAATCAACGAAAGAAGAAAGAAACTAATTTGTGTGGATGTTAAATTACGACATGAAATAAAATATGTATCGTTTGACTTTCAATAGATTGATTATAAAAGACATCCAATGCAATACTGCTGAAAAAGTTTCATGGATAGAGAAAAAATATAAATAATTGCATGAGAGAAATGACACAGTGAACATTCTTGTCAACAATGACTAGAAACACCAAAGATTGTGAGAACTCCAATCCACTGAGAACAATTTAGAAAGTTGAATGTAACATACAAGTGAACCATGCAATAGCTTAATTTCCATTGACAATGGAAATGATTAATTAAAAAGTCAAAGAAAATTAAACTACAAGAAAACTCAACTCTTAACATGTGGTAAAGATATAAAATGTCAGTTGTTTTCCTACTGTTTTTGCAGATATATCTGCTTGAACTGCAAGACTTCCACAGTCACTTGCCTGTAAGGTCCTACACAGTGCAATATGGAGCGAAATCACAAATACAACATAAAATATGAAAAAAAAATAAACAAACAGCCAACAAAATTACTTGGTCTTGGACAGTTTTGATTGGAATTAAATAAACAGACTTCCAAAGTTGCAGTTGACGTATCCAATGGAAAAGTCCATCATCTTGCTTCGTTCTTGAAATGTTTAAACTTGGAAGGAGTAGCAAGAAGTCCATGCCATATAACCATTCCTTCTATTGCACTTTCAATATTTCAAGTTTGCGGTTTGATTTTTGTCACCTAGCTGGTGTTCAGCACATGCGAGTTTAATTTTGTTGAAGCAGAAGTTGTTCAAGTTCATCTGCGGATCGGATAAGGAAGGCAGCCGATTCTCTATAACCGGCTATCAACTGTCTCACAGCAGCTACTTCGCTCGGGTTTAATGAACACTTCATTACAGCAGATGGTTTCTTCATGCTCAGATCTGTTGGACCTTGATACATGAAAAGAATCGGATCTATTTTACAAATTCCGGTATTCCTTAGTGTCTTAAGGCTGTTTTTGGCCAAACAAAAATTCACCATAAACAACTCAATCCGAAAAGGCCAAGTATTTCTACAAGAAAATAATAAATTAGAATGCATATAAGTTGCACCTCACCATTGGATATGGCATTGTTAGAAGTAGTTTGATGTTGACTTAATGGCCCATTAGTGGACACAGGAGTTGTTGAACGATACACTGCATGTCCATTGGCAGAAGAGGAACCATTCCTTGCATACGTATTTGGCTGTCTGGGAGGTGTTGCGCCTTGATCCACATGTTCTTTCTCCTGTAACATAAAACAAATCATGTTTCCTTGTTCCAACACTTCGCTATCATTATGTATATGATCCCTCAAGTGTGTATAACTATACCACATGATGTGCAGAGTTGGTGTTGACAGGATCAAGCCCAATCCTCATCCTTTTCGCGTTGTTAGTCTCATTTTCACATGCTGCAGCCAAAATTTGCTCGGCCATGGCTGATGTTAGGTGAGGAGGAGCAGGGCGGCACTGAATACAAATTTGCAATGTACAATTTTCATCCGTCTTCAAAAATATAACACACACATCTTTCATGTATACCCCCCAATCATAATTTGACATACTTTGCTACGATTGTATTTATATAAACGGTACTGAAGAATATATAGTTGAGCAAAATTAGGAGAAGGAACTGCGCTACACAAATATAACACTGTTTTTTCAATAATTTGAGTACACATTTTTTAAATCTAAGAAACCATATAATAACATATGAATTGAAACTCCCTTTTGTAAGGAATAACTTCACATGTTTTCAAGACTAATATACTACATACGTACATACATATATGACATCCTATCTGATGTTAAATAAATGCAGTTCACTGCTGCGCACAGTCCCGTGCAGACATTGCAGTAAATTAATTTCAAATCATATGTAAGGAATTTAACAAAATATTGTGAAATTGACAATGATAAACGACAAGATTATTTTGTAATTGCCCAATAAAATACAACCCTAGAAATCGGAATAGCACGAAAGTGCTTTAATACGAATAAAAATAATAGCAACAATAATCCCATCAATAGTTGTATTTAGAATAGCAATTTTTAGTCTCTGCATATTATTTTATAACTGCAATGGATTAGATATTACATATATCAACAGACAGTCAAAAAATAATTTATCGGCCAGTATTTGGGAAGTGATAATATTTATAAATGAAAATTTGCTTACAAGGTCCCAACCATTTTGGTCTCTGGATCTTTTCGTCCTGCGACAGGACTTGAGGTAGGTTCGGATGCGCTTGCGGGCCCTTTCGGAAAATTCCGGAAATTGCCGAGAACAGGAGTCGATAATGGCCTGAATTTTCTCCTTGGGCTGCTTTGATATGGGCACCATTCGATCCAAATTTTCATCAACGAACAGGCGGACAAACATCTGGTCACACAACCAAATATTTTATCAAAACATGTAAAATATCAATTTCATATGGAACTTTATATTCAAATATTCTATTCTAATAAAAACTATTGAATCTATACATCTCCGAAAAGCAATGATTTTCGCACATTTTTCTCTAATTTAAAAATTAGAACTTCCTTTCGCTTACATACATACTAATTAATGTCTGCAGTGTCCTAATATACAAATAAATACGAATGCACTTTGACAAATAAGCTACAACTAAAATGTTGTACAAAACTCGAGTAGTTTGCTTCGCAGCAATGTAATTTTAATTGTGTAGCAGCAGAACTGTCTGCTCGTAGAAACCCAATATAAATTCGTTGCTCGATCAATTGTACTTACACAATTCTACTTCTTACAGCAGTATATATATTTTTGGAAAAGAAAGTACACTATTGTGCTATTAGCTTGTGTAAAATAAAATCAAACGCATCTCTTGAGCTACTTGGGCTTAGTTTCATCACATTATTTTCTGCACCAAACATTCTCAAGGAATCAAACTAACACTACATTTCATCTAATCAGTATTTCGTTATACATTACGAGGACATCAGAAAGAATTCGTTCATGTGACAATTTAAACTGGGTCATAACGTACTTTTATACAAAGATTTAAACGCATTAAACTTACATTGAAGGCTTTTAATCGCTCTGGGTCGTATTTATGAGGGTCAATTCTGTCATCATTTTCGTCCTCATCATCTTCGTCTTCGTCTTTGGTACCTCCAGAAAGGTCCTCAGGAGTTCCAGATGTCTCACGACTTGCCCTTCCGTTGCAAACTACTTGAGGACGCCAACGAAATAATGCATCGCATGATGCACCCATCTTCCTTTGCTGAAATGCAACAAACAGACACTCTTCACCTGACAGCACTAATGCATGGAAGCAACATTACAGATTAACAATTTCTCAAATAACAAGAACAGCTATGAGGATTCAACCCAAATTGAGTTTCTGAATTTCTATGGATAATTTTCCGGTTTACCTAAAATCTCACCCATCATATTCACATATATTTTATTACACATAGTAGTTCATATTATAGAAACACAATATTGTGATGGTCCTTGAGGTTAAATGTATGGGAAATGCATTAGCAACACAATAGCTATGGTGTAACCGATACACGCGACTTGCATCTTACATTGATCTCTAATCCAAGGTTAGGATCATGTGACATTACTTTCCACGTGGATGAAATATCAATGGACCTTTCGCAGAACGTGCCATTATGCAACTCGCTTATGTAATGCCCACAGCTGCGCAAAAGGAACCATGTCAGCATAGTGGGTTTCATTTAAGAGGGGAGGGGTTTAACTCGCCTGATTTTGGGAAAATAGGCATTTCTGTATTTAGGCCGACCAGAATTTGCTCGTTATAAAGATACCGAATGAATCGTATTCATTAATTTTTATGATAAACTTGGAGAAATTTTGGTTTTGTTGCATAAGATCTTACATTGCCAGCTTCATCATATGTATGATCAATCAAGCCTTTCATATCCATGGACGAATTGACCGAGTGATGATCTCGCAAGTCTCCATTGACTGCAGGTGGAGGAGGAAGTGTCCATGCAATAGCCACCATTTTGGAACTGGATGAGTTTGCGACACCACTTGCAGAACCAGTTAGGGTTGCAGGAGCAGTTGATGTGTGGACTGAAGCAGCTGCTGCTGCAGCAGCTGCAGCCATGGCTGCAGAACTGCGGGTGTGAGCTCTGGTCACATGACAATGTGATTCGGATTTTGACATGTCCAGTGGACGGTCATAAGCATGATCCGCATTCTGGTGGGCCATGCTGGCAACAATGGGATACAGTCCAGGACCCTCTTCTCCAGAAGGTGAATCAAGACCTTGCTCCATAAGTTCCTCTTCTTCTTCAGTGCATGTCCCACCTAAGTGAAAATGCAAACATTTCATACTAATCATGTCCGTATAATTAAAACCAGATCTCGTGTTATTTGTTGCTCAATTATACAAGTAGGTATTAACTGCAACTAATAACTATTATCTTAACCCCAAATGCGATTTAAATCTAACTTTCTACAGACATATGTTTATGCATCAAATGAAACGCATCTTTCAACTGAAAACCGATCGACTCAATTCAGATCGTTGCGAGCATGCATAAAAAGTTCGTGAATACAAAAATAATTTCCTCACATTTCAGAAGGATCTTTCATATAATTGGTTGCAGATTAATGTGAAATTTACGCCTAATATACGACTAACTAAATGCTATTACCATGTTATAAATGTGGCAATACCTTTCACATTATAAGGACTCATTTCCTCATCTGCAGTTGGAGTGCTAACTCCACCACTGGACTCGCTTCCTCCATAAGATGTGCTATCCTGCAAATAAAGCAAATTTATTCTACAATGTCAATACATTCCTCACAAATATCGAACAGGACACCAATTTCATGAACGAAGACATGCAACACGAGTTGTCCTGTTGTTGAAATGTGCAAACTATACTGATAAGTGACTGAAAGTGGCACTGCTTAAAGCGCTGACTACAACAACCAATACAACGAATCCACATAGATTCTCTTAATATTTGTTATACTGGGTGTTTGTGAACTAAATCTATCCCGTATCTTTCAATGATATGGGAACACTTAGCAGCCAGCATATAGAAAGACATAATATTAACCATAAAAAATACATTGTCAGCAGACTATAGGAAAATGCACCAATTGCAGATAAATAGGGGCTAGCAAAAAGTCTACTGAAATAAAGGCAACTATTGGATCCATGGTAACAGCTTAACGTGAAATATTTTACAGCAGAATACGGACAAAAAACGTCTAACGTGTTGGGAAAAATAGCATATTAGTGACATTTTAGTAAATTTTCACATATACGCATACTAAATTCTCAATTTTATTAAATGGGGTTGTTCTCCTTGGGTTGTAATTTGAATATCTCAAAATTCTTCGATGCCAATGAAATTTTGCCTTGCATACACATGTCTGTTTTTAATAGTTTCACAACTGAAATACAAAATTAATCAACGAAAATTACAGAAAAGTCGGCATGAAGGTAATCTGTTAACAGGTGTCAACAGATAAGGAAACAATAAAAACGCGAATAAAAGCAAAGTATACTACTAGGCTACAACAGGTAACAATTTCGACAATTTTGGAAATCCGTTTTTATCTTAAATTTAAATTAATAATATTTTCAGACCTATAAACATGTAAGGAAACCTGATATAACATGTTATTAATTTTGCTATTATATTAGCGTTTATACAATTAAATTTTATCAATTCACAAAAATGAAATTGCTTCATTTGTTCTGATACGTGATCAAAAATAGATCATTAATTGGGTCACAAATGTAAATCCTATTCCACAAAAATGAATTACGGTATTATCAATTAACATACTAATTACATTACAGTACGTTGATGTATACCTGAATCATCAAATATGGGGCGGTTTGATTTGGCAGTCATGTCGGTAGGGAAATTTCGTGAAACAATTAAAATAAAAAGTTAGCATGGTTCGTGTGCCCTATGCACATGCGTTGTAAAAGTGAATCCAATCAAACCGCTAGATCAATAAGTGATCAATTGGGCGTTTGAGCGTGGATTAAGGGAACAGAATAAGAGCTTCAATCTCGCTTTTTCGGCAAATTGAAAACATTCAACATATATAACAATCAACGAACCTATTTCTGTGAATATATACAGCTTGGTAGAGGATATATTTATGAAAACTATGACAAGTACATTTTAACAGATATACAGCCATAAATAAAAAAACAATTGGAAATTTTCTATACTAATTATATCAGTATAAAAAATTAAGATGATTGCGTTAACTAATTGATTCCTCTTTATTTCATAGAAATGAAGAACCTTCTGAATTGACAAAAGTGAGAATATTGAACTCAAGTTTGCTCACATGCAAATGAATAGCTGGTGGGATGAGCAGACAGTGCATGTTATAAATTATTCAACATAGTGGGGTGATGAAAGTATGTTGCCAGTGAAAGTTTTTATTAGCTAATCATTACAAGAACTCATGCTGCTATACTGTAAGTATAGGCTATTTACGTAAATTGTACGATGAGCATTTACATGTGAAATCTCACCAAATAGAGAATAAAACAGTTCTGATTTATTGCACGTATTCGAAGATGTACTTAACCAATTAGCTCATGCATCTTATTTCGATACCAATCCATATTTGTGTAATAGAGTTGTCCACTATCCCTAACAAAAATTGTTGGCTGTTATTTCGCTTAAATGTCAATCCCCCTACAGGTGACAAGTAAATGAAACCCACTGTATGCACTCAAGATTACTAAAGAAAAATTTGCACCTTCTGCTTTAATTCAAATTTTGGTGTCGGCTCGTCTTCAATATGTTACTGCAATGCTTGTATATTGCTGGAAGCAAAAGGTGCATCGATCATGTGTGGACAATAAGATGAGTATGCGCGCATGCTGTATTGAACTGAACCAATGAGCTCGAACTACCAATTTCCAGTTTTCGTTACTTTGTCCTACTAATTGTGTTGCGCATTTGGGGTTAAGCTAATATTTATCTTGTTCAGCATTAAAAACAACTAAATAAGATGTTACGTAAGAATCATTTCGTTTGCCTTCAATGTGGTCCTTTCCTTGTCAGTTATTTATCACGCATTGGCTTACATGTGGGCCACTGACTGGTGCCAATGAATAATGCGATGCAAAGGGCATCCAGCCACTTTAACAGGATATTACCATGTAAAAAGGCGGTCAAAACCAAGATTTCATGGGATCTTATGTGACGACATACGACTGAAAAAATGTGGATTTTATAATCCTATTTATAGCAAAAATATGCAACATATAATCCAGCTCTGTAGGTGAATAGTAAAAGCTCTATCGAATGCTAAATTGGCAGCATGTTCCAGTATTCGCAAGTAGTCAGGCTAATCTAATGAAGGAGAATCTATATAAATATTAACCTAATATATAAACATTTAGAACACTATATACTGCAATTGAGTTAATTGTACATGCATCAAAAGAAAATTACTCGTTCGCATTTTTTAACGGTGAAATGCATCATGGTGCAAGCACATACCATACAATTCACTTAATTAGATCTATTATAAAAAGTGTATAAAGAGACACAGAATAGCAATTTCAAAGATTAGCTGCTTGATTGTAAAGCAATGTTCAAAAATTGTAATTAAGAGGATTATTGATATAGGGTGCAGATATCTTTATAATCTCGTAACAAGCTGGAAATTAACAAAAGTGTACATAATGGTTATAACAAACTTCAAATTACAAAAAAGTCAATGATGTAAAATGCGAAAATATTTATTTTGCTAAGATCAAATCAAGTTTATATAAACTTTATATCTCATTTTCCTATTATAGGCTAGTATAAATTACAGAATAACATTTTATATCTTAATTCCCAATTAAATGCACAACCAGGTTTCTTTATGTTGCACGTGCACAGACCATGTCTTAGGCTTCTAAAAAAAATAGTCCCAATAAGTAGGTTGGTTCTCTAGTTTGCCAAGTTTACTTGTCTTCCAGTTTGCACACTTGTGCCATATACGTAGCTATACAGCACAGCAAACCCTGGAAGCATTTGTGGCGCATACAACTCAACAAACTGGAAAGCAAGCAGCAGCGATCGATGCATCCCAGGGGTTGTGGAAAGACAGGGCCAACGATGCAGGCTTCAAGAACACCCTCTGTCCCAACCCTCCAAATATACCCCATGTCCCCAGAACGGTATACTACTCATCCCATCATCCCCTGCGGCTGAAAAGTGCCAGAACGCCACTGACAGTGCACTCGTTGTTCGTTGGATGGAAAAGGAAAAGGGGAGAGTTGGATGTGGGATGTGGGGCTGTGAGGGAAGTGGAAGTGTACGAGTGTAGGAGTAGAAGAAGAGGGTGGGGGGGGGCAACTGCAGAGCACAGTTTGCCGCCTTCGCAAATCGATCGGGCCGTTATCATGGCAACGGCCCCATTGCTTCGTACAGGGTACTGGGTACTGCTGTTCGAGTTGCAAGAGTAGGAGTATGAGAACACAATCCCAAGGCCTAGTGCCCTGGACACCACCAACCAGGAGTGGGACGAGGCAGGCAAGGGAAATGCGTAGGAGAGAGGGAAGGAGGGGAGGGGGGTAAAAATATTTGTTCCAAACAATCTCCTCTTCCATTTTCCTCCTACTTCCTGCCAGCAGATGCAAGATTAACAGGTAAAATTGGCAAGCAAGTTGTGCTGTTTTCCACAACACCTGTTGGTTGCAGCTTTGGATCGATTGTCAAATGTTAGAGCTAGTGGAACATGCTGCTGAAGCAAGGATGTTGTTGCATATTTTTATAGGGATACATAACAACCGAATAAAATACTACAATACGTACATTGCTTTTAGCAACGTATAATCATGAAATAAAATATTAGTTTAAATTCCCATTGTTATTTTGCTATTCATTCGGTATAAATGCACATACCCCACCTACGCACAGACTGTATTATCTTTTAACCGTTTGTTAGCGACGATAGTACGTTGTAAATAAAGATCAATTTGGAATTCCAGTTTGCCTATTATTACAAACAATTTTTCAGTATTGACACAGTTGTTCGATTTTAGTAACAATTCAAAATTTCTTTTCGCTGCGACTTGAATTTCCCTGAGCACTACAGACAATGGCAAAATTAATAACTAGTAGTTCTACCTAGTACTCGTAATAAATAATAACTGCCTATAAATGCTCTGCCTATTGGTTTGGACTGCGAAAAGTTGAAAGCTGAATTTTACTGTCTATCAAATAAAATAATATTTCTACCATCACAAAGCCA
Organism: Glomeris maerens; assembly: GCA_023279145.1. Classification (NCBI taxonomy): domain Eukaryota; kingdom Metazoa; phylum Arthropoda; class Diplopoda; order Glomerida; family Glomeridae; genus Glomeris; species Glomeris maerens. The sequence goes on from WWPM01023931.1 coordinate 9,427, forward strand.
TATGCCATAGCTAGCTATGCTCCACATCAAATGATTGCATTTTCAATAGAAGCTATATATGACTAGTTATCATTCCACTCATCCAGATGTGCACCATATTTGTGGTGCAGGTTTACTTCGTCATCGCACATATACACATAACTACCATATGGTGGAAATAAGTTTCGCTGAAGTGCATGCCTTTCAATGAATGGCATCGAAGAAATAGACCTAAATGGCTCAGAACAAAAATAAAGTTTCGAGTGATGTATTTAAACCCGATATATTTAAAATAGTCTGCCCACTCAACTGCAATATTCATTCTACAATTGTTAATATACTAAATTCTTCATATGGCTAATAAATTCGTAACTTTTATTATAAATTTTGTGAGCGCAAATTCCGTTTATAATGATTCTGAATTAACCTGAGATAAGTATATTAATGTTAAAATTGGGTTTTCATGAGTCAAAAGAGGAAAATAAGGATTCCAGTTGGTCTATACATATAGTTGCTATTGTAAAAATATGTTCAGCACGGTTATAGTTCGCAGATGCCAACAAGGAGACATACATATATAGGATTGGGAGCGATTTGGTGGGGGGAAAAAGGAAGAGTGGTCGCCATGGCAGCACCTCTCTAATGCACCAATACAGTACTGACTGCACTGGGTTGGTCCTAAAACACTGTCAACAAAATCGATGATGAGTCCTGTGCAACCTTCCATTCCTCGCCACCTCTTTCTTAAACATTAAAGAAGAAACCACCTTTCAGGAGCAAATTGCACGTGACCGCAAACACCAAATAATTTCCGCATTAAAAGTTGGGCCAAGATTTAAAATTGCGCACAAAAAAACATGTTGATTTCAGCTCGTGCTTAGCACAAAATTTGTCAAGTTGCATTCACTTCATCTCCAGAAAAATTCACACATGCAGCTAAAACTGTTAATGTTATTTATTACAGCAGAAACTGGTGTATTATATATCGCATATTCTCCGTGATACAAACATGTTATGAAACAATATAAAGTTATAAGTAAAAACTGTCAGCAATATTTTCGTGCATTTTGTTAATTGCAGTCATCTATTCTTCATATACACGTATAGTATGTGCATAATTAGATTACAAATGTGCTAAAGTAAAAGCTAATTGTTAATAAATAATACTACTCCCAATCAAATTGTAAATGAGTCGTGTAAATATTATATCAGCAATTTCAATATAAATAGTTTACCTCTATTACCGAAATCACAAACTGCTACAGGCTGTAAGCAATAAAAGTGCACAGCACTACTGTAAACGGATATGGGTTAATTAATCAATGCAATGGAAACTTTAACTAATTTCAAACTATGTCAATGTCTAGAACAAATCCCAATCTTAATTGCTATTATGCGACATTTATACCATTTTCTGGATTTGAGGAATTTCCCATTTATGCCAATAAGCTGCAGATCGTTTTGCGGTCTGAAAATGTGATCAAAATATTAAATTCAACGTGGTGTATATACACAAAATCTGAAAAGTAGCAAAGCATTAAAACTGACTATGAAAGGTTCACAGGTGGTTCTCATTACAGATGTTTAAGTTAATTTCAGCATTAGCTTCGAAAAATCAATTCGCAGAGTTCAGCCATGTATTACACAGAGTGATCCTATTACTGTCTCTATTACTTAGTTATCCAATTGTGATGTCGTTATTAATGATTTTATAGCCGTTATCGTTTTGTTCTCGTGTGACACAGTATATATAATATAGCCAGCTGTTTTATTGGCATCAACCTGCAAAACTGAGACACTATACAGACTGTCTACTTACAACCATACACAGTATAGCCTCATATTGATTTTGTGACACTAAAAACAGTTCTGATAAAGTTGAGCAAATTCAATAATAGACTTTGAATTCCCAAGAATAAACTTAAAAATTGTAAAAAAAAATAATAATGAAATATAGGCTAGTTCCATACAAAAGTTTCGGATCAGATCACATCCAATCGTTAAAATTCGACGTTTCAAAAAGTTGCAGTATTCGGTATTAGTCTGCAGATTATTGGCATGGTTTCCCCTTTTGAAAAGTAAACCTTAGCAGAGAATTCCTTTCTAGACCACTTAACAAAATAGGTATTAGCCGGAAAGCTTTCAATGCGAAATGCTCCGATTATTTAACAAAACTATAGAAAATTTTCCTGAAAAATAGTAATTTCATTTATTATGGCTATTTCATCGTTTGAATTAACATTTCTTGCCTCAAGAGAGGAGAATTTGAATTCAAATTATAGTATACTTACGTACTCCTTAAAAGTCGCCTCTTAAAAATGCTTACCAGGCTATTGTATCACAAAATGAAATAACGCCAAGCTCAAAAAATATAAAAAAATCTTGGGGAAATTACTTTCCATATTGAAAACTGCATGTTTTAATTCCACGAGTTACAGGCATGAAGCTGCGCACATGAAATAATTAAACCCACAATGCATTTACTTTCACAAAGAACTGCATTTCAAGTTCATAATAATTTAAAACAAGGCAACATTGTGCTGAACTCTAATAAACCTTCTTATTGATCAGCCATTCACATACGAGTATGCTGCAGTGAAGCACTACAAGAATGAACAATATACATACACCTACAGCATTAACCAAATACTAACTTTTCAACTCCGGCATTTGTATGCATGTACATACTGGCGCATGGTGAAGATTTTGGAGCTAGAGAATAGAGGAAATTGGAGCGGATTTCAAATGAGGGAGGGTGTAGGTAGCTGCCTATAGTTAGTTTGCGGTCCATGCAGGGAGGGCGAAATGGGATCGAATGGGCGCCATGGTCCCCATGGCTACGGTCCTACCCCCTATGCACAGTCCATGTTTCACCCTCACCATCACTACCCAAACATTGGATACACCTACACGAACGCAGCCAGAGTGGAAATGGCATCGATTTTGGGGCGCACCCCGGTGTCTCTACGCTCAAACTGGCTTGAAAGCACCTCAACAATAACCCGGAGTCAACAACAGCAGTAACAACACAATATATACCTTTCCCCAATTAAATTATCGCTTGCAAATTAACGTATTCATCTGGAAAACTCGATCTTTTTAATTAAACCATATGCTAATCCTATACAATGACGTGGTCCATTAATGCATACCTATATGTACCTCCATGTACATAAAAGGTCAATTTTTAACAAAATTAATGAAATCATAATGCATTTCCCAAGTATTATTCAATGACCAAATAGCCCAATAAACAATTTCCGTTTTTTGAATAAATTAATTGTAACTGATCCACTGATAAGTTTATCGTTGTTCTATCTAATATAGGATCTATATGGAATATGTATGGAACTTCAAACATTTTGTGTACTCAATATCTTATGAATTGTTTCTGACTGACGTGCGAAATAAAAATCATTGTTAGGCTCAGGATATGTATTATGGAAACCAGCAGTAATAACAGTCTATCTATTTGTCGTTAAAGAGTTACTCAAAATTAACGTTTATATCTATTTGGACAAAGTGGAAATACGTATAAAAATTTAAGAACATTAATTGCAATTTCAATGCTGCAACAACATTTCTCAACAAAGGATTTCAGTAAATACACTCGAACCTCTGTAATCCGGACCCTCTGTAATCCGGATCCCCTCCATATTCCGGACAAATTCGCTTGGCACGGACTTGCCCCTATTGATTAACACGGAGGATGACCTCAAAAATCCGGTCCCTCCATAACCCGCATATCGGACGAAATTCGCAACCAAGTAGTAACATACTTATAGCACCTCCGTAATCTGGAAACGTCTTCGGAAATTTTTTATGTAGGGAAAAATCTGCGGTCCGTCAAACCATACTGACAGAATTTTCAGACTTTGGAAATGGTGCATGAAGATTATGTCCACTCAGTTTGTAATAATGTTATAGTGCACAAATTAAGTTCATAAATAAATGTACTAACAAAAAGTTCATTAATAAATATACTAACAGATAAAGTTTATAAATAAATTTACTAACAGATAAAGTTCACAAATGTTTCACAAATGTTGTTTGAACGTTTCGTGTTTATTTTTTCCCAAAAAAACAAAAATCCCTCCGTAATCCGGATAAATCGTACCTATCCGGATTGCAGAGGGATTTCTGTAATCCGGATCCCTCTATAACCCGGACAAAAAGTCTGGCACGATGAGCGTCCGGATTATAGAGGTTCGAGTGTACCAGTACTCAAATAAAAATATACTTCATTTTCCATACACATTAAAGTAAATTAAAGTGAGTTAAGCCATGTGAACATGTTATACCGGAATGAAGAAAGTGATTTAAGCCACAAGTGCAAATGTGCATTTCAAAGCGAACAGGAGTCAAACAATGCGTTCTTTTGGATCCGTGTAAAGAATTTAAAGTTAAATTAAATGAAACACTAACTTGAAGTAATTGGCGTCAACATGCAGTTCTTATGCCAATTAAAGCAGCACATGGGAGGAAAATTTTTGGCGCCTCTAATTGCATTTCTCGCCACATGCAGCTGTCAGGCAAGATCACTCCTGTGATATTGTCCTGGGCGTTGTTGCTACCAAAACTGTACAAGTGTACACACCCAAATGCTGTAGGTATATATTCTACTTCATCATCAAAGTCCCCTCATCACGCCTGTTTACAAGTTCGACATGCGGAAACTTCACAAGTAGTATTATTATTCCCCCTACTAAAACGCGTCCATGACGTCACACCTGCCTGCATAGTGTCGTTGTCAATTGCAAAACAGAACCTTCACAATCACGCTGTTAAATCCTGCCATTACAATTTCAATTACGAGTCACGTGGTTACTGCAGCCCATTACTCATGATGAATATGTAATGCATACCATATCAAAGTCCTAAAAACTAGAAACAGCAGAAACACCTCTCATTTCAAATTAACAATTTCCCCACATTTCATTTAATTACAATTCATTGCATTAGAAACAACTGAATTGCATATATTATGCTCAAACCAATTATGAGATCACATTGCGTTACACCAAAGCCTTTTGTTAAAGGCCGTAAATAGTTTACCAACATTTACCCAGGCTGGGTACAAATTAAAATTATTAAAAAGAAGTGAATGAATTTCTCGATTATCTGCTTACTTATTGAGTTGTGACAACTGAAGTAAATGAGACAGATATTGCTTTTTTATGGGGGGAGGGGGGGAGAACTAATAGTAAACAACGGGAAGGAAATCTCTATTTAGGTGAACATGTACCAATGCATTTCATTTCCTACAAAATGGGAACAAAAAAATTCGAGCAAAATATGACACTAATTTGCACAATAAATTAACAGATGTGCTGTATTAGAGCGTACGAGAGCAGAAGCACTTAAACTTGAACAAAATTACAATGATGATGACATTTACAAGCTTACACAGCCTTTAATATGGAGATTTCACTAAACATTTCTCAATCTACGCGGTAATATTTGGTTCATAATCAAGATTTAAATACATTTCAACGCATTATTCGTCAACATAAATATCAATTTTACTTGAACGCCAAGGAAAACAGATAAACAAATAACACCCCAGAAATACAACCATGCATTTATCTTCCTTTCTTGAATGAAACCCATCAAAATTTGGAGCATAACTGGATACATCCAAGGAGAGACAAACAAATTGTTGATACGTTAGGAACTATACATACATCATGACTGCGAGTTGCTAATGTCAAAGTGTCACTTGCCCCTTTCGGCGAGCTTTTGCGCGAAGTACCACCTTTAGGACCCATTGCTCATCAAGATCGAATCAATTTGCTCTGGCCATTAGGTCCTATGTCACACTAAGTTCACAGTGAAGCCAACGAGAAACATTTTCAGCTCATCTTTATGCTTCGACTGTGCTGCATGGACCACCTTTCGGCTTCAAACTCCGCAGCACGCTGCTCAAGAAGCCCCACTCGGGCTCTAGCTCTAGCTCCAGCTCGTCATCGATTTTCGATGTGGCCAATGTTACTCTACCCGTATTTTTTGGGGGGAGGAGAAGAAATTTGCTAACTACAACAGCGTGCAGAACTGCAACGTTTTCATGTGCAACAACGGCGCCTGTATGCGATGCCAAGTAGTGCAGCATTCAAAGAGCACTGCTCTGCATGCTCTGAACGCCTCTGCTCTGCGCTCAGAGTTAGGTTACTGAGCATGCGTGGGAGGAAAGTGTGAGCGAAACTGGGCAAACAGAAAGGCAGACACTGAGTGTTGGGTGGAGAGGGTGGGGGATTGGTTGGCTGGGTTGTGGGCGGGTTATCAAGGGAAGAGAACACATAATAGCACCACCAGTGCTCCACTTCCACTTCCACCTCTACTTGCACTTGCATCCAGATCTACACTGCAGCGCCCTCTTCTCCCCTTTCCCCCTTTTCTTCTCATCAGATGAGGGTAGCAACGCTGTTGCGATCGAACTGTGCAAGAAAATGGGGCCAAACCCTCTTTTACCCTTGCTTTTACCCCCTTTCTCTTTCCTCTCCCTCTCTCCCTTTTCAAACCATCTTTCACATGATAAAAATAATCCATCTCCGTTTTTCTTCATCCTTTTTACTCGTCTACTGACGTCATACTTGTTTTGTAAACCCTGTAGCCAATGCAGCTACATAATGTTAGTCCAGGAACAGGTCGTTAATAAATAATACCTTCGCATGACCAGTGTAACAACATTCCTATATGCAGGCAAATTTACTTACAATACAAATACAGAACCTCTTGTAATATATTCAATAATGAAATAACCTCTAAGAAGGAATCAATTAAATAGAAACAGACATGAATCATTGGGCACTAATTAGTTATAGCAGCAACTTAATAAAATTACGTAAAACTTGTGTGATGATGATGAAAGAAACAGTATATTTAATTTGAGCATTACTGGTGCAGAAAGACAACAGAAACAATTTCTTATAATAAAATTATGAAATTCTTCTACATTTTACATGACATTATGGTGAAGATTTTGCTGGAACAGTAGTAAAAAAGATTACTCATATGTATTTTATAATTTACTTAAATTCTAGCAATTATCCACAGTTGTTAAATTATTTTTGGAATACTTGATGACTACATTTGAGTTTTATGACATTTTAAAGTCAAAAAAAGTTCAATCAACCTGTCCTTTATTGACTTCACTGCATAAACTTACAACTTTACAATACCCAGTATTGCAGCAAAGCACCGATTAAAAACATTTGCATTTATAGGCTTACTTGCTCACAAAGAATTATTAGACATGTGATAAGGTTTAATTTATTAACGTGCTATCTATAAATGATGTCATACTCCAAGGTAACTAGAATGTGATGTTGATCTCACAAAGGTCAAAGGAATGCACTTTAAACCAACATTTGACTCCTCAAAGTCCCATGGACATCTAGTCTCCTAATCTCTCCTTATATGAGCATTGGAAGGATCAAATATTCCCAGGCTTATGCTCTTCATTGTAAAGGACATTTGATTATTTAATAATTGTATGGCCTCATTCCCCTCATTTTATTTAACTTTGTCCTAGAGAAATATTTAGGTTTTGACGGGGAGGGGAGAGGGAGATTCAAGATAATGTGACAATTGTGTGACATGGGGTAGGGGGTCCAAAATGTATCCAAGATGTGCGACATCATTTGTGGAGAGCCCCTAAACGGAAGCTAAATTTCGACCGAATGTCTAAAAGTTCGTTACAAATTAATGTAAAGTAATTGTAATATATTGCAATACTATCTACACAATACGACTAATAACCGTTTCGTGATTTATCTTTTATTTCAAATACACAGTTTAGTCACATGAATTTCCGCTGACTCATGAAGTGAATTGGTGGACTTTGGGAGACATCAATCAAAACACTACCCAGGTGTGATTGCAGGTACATTTCCATGGCATATTATTCTTATTAATCCATTTAAATAACAATATAATATCAAAAATGATGCAACAAGAATTTTCAAAATGTTTGGGGAAATCTTGAGGGAAAATCTTGAGGGAAAACCAAACACATTTAGTATTCTTTGTGAAATAAAATCACCAAATTATTACATTTTTAGGCTTTCATTATTGCAATACAATTCAGTCTTATTACCAAACAGACCAAGTTGCAGAGTTTTAATGGGACGATAAATGAGGGAGCTGCAAAAACTCTTTTTATCTAGACCACGACTGACACACAAGGATCATCATTAATAATGTGAAATGAGGATCCCAGACGTACAATTAGCCCAAAACTGAAAATGGAAACCCACTCCACAAAGGGCTTTTGTCTTTCTAGAAAATCTCTAAGGAAATCAGGATACTATTTCAATAAACAGCATAGAAAGCTCGACAATTAAGCTCTTAAGTTGCGCATAATCCATGCACTCGAACACATACAATGCAGGATAGATAGATGTTACAACGATTGCACACTAATTTCATTAGCAAATCAGAGGTTATAAACTAATTATGATGGAGAATTGTATCATTGAAGCTGCTTTGATTGAGCATTGTACTTGATGCATGCACAAGTGACAATTTAGAATCCATACATTATAGAAATATTGCACTGATGCACAGATTTTGCAAATGGATGGATGGACTTCGGTGTACATTGTATGTGGCAAAGTCTACGTAAAAGATGTTGCTGCCAGAGGGGGGAAAAAAAGGGAGAAGGATGAGGAGCATTTCAACTTTTGGAGACTGACAGGTGAGGGAGAAAGGCCATCGATCGTTCGTGCTTTGGACATGGGCAGCAATATATAGGGGTCTATGCGAAGACCCCTTTTTGGAGCACCCTTCAAGCCGACTTTCTTTCCTGACTCAAATCTCCTGCTGCAAGTTGCCATGACAACCATGGTCCCATACATGCGCTATGGCTTCCATCAGTCACAGCCTGGTGAGCAACATCCAAGCTTTTGCAGAAGACGTACAGTTACAAAAACACACCCAGAAGCAGTCTAAACTTATATTCAATTCATTATTGGATCTAATGAAAATGGTCGAAGTTGACTATAATTGCTTCATACATTATAGGGGTGCATACATAGCATAGTTAGTTTTACTAGAAAGATATCAAGATCTAAAAAGATCGAAAAATATTGCATCATCTTCCTCCCATACATGAAACTTCTCGGATTTCTAATTTGATGCGCTGCATGCATGGTCTGTTTTCGGATGAAATTCTTCAAATGAGATCCGAGGTAATGCAGAGAGCATTCGTGCAAGAAAGCCCTTTCCCTATGCCCTTCCACTCTGCAACCCCTTTCAATCGGATTATATTCCCGCATGGCAGCCACCAGAGGGCGCCAAACTCCGAACAGAAATTTCGCACACAATAAATCTATATACCCATATACATAGGTATACTGTATATTTATATACACAATACCTGGAATGTAAAAATTATGTTCTCATACCTACATTGCAAATAGATATGCAAATGTTGGATGCAGAAATTTATAATTATAATAACCAATGAATGTGACTTTATAAATCATGAAGAGATAATTGTCTCAGCACCAATGTAAATTCTCATTGATTATGTGCTCTTCATGCTGAGTAAATTCGGCTTGTAATTCGAGGGCGGTTGCAGATTTCCAAACAAAGCCAAATCGTAATCTAGTATGATCACAAACTATGTATAATTCCCTGTTCTAATCTGCTTGAAACAATATTATTGAACTAATATTGAAATAAAATTTCATAGATTATGTTCAATTGACGTCACGGGGCATTAAAATTTAAAATCATTTTCCGTTAATTATTGGAAATCAAAATTCCATAACATTCTGCAATCTCATTGGACCGTTAGCATATTGTCCTTGATTTTGCTCGAAATTCTTGCGCAATGCAAAATTCAATATTTTCAGCCTCTCATATACCCATTTTCATTTCAATATTCAATAACTATTGAATACTTTAATCGGATTTCAGGGGATCTAATGATTTCCCATATCATGTATTAGCTACACGTACCAAACAAATTTCTGATTACAAGTTAATCCTATATTGGATACCCACTACTCAATCATTTTGCGTTTTTAAAAATGTGAAATCGCAGGATATTATATTTCCACCACAATCTGAACTACATACATATCACAATAACAATACTTAATTCTGAATCAATATTATTGTACACCCTACCTTTGGAGGAGTGCTGAGGTGGCGCTTCAGAAAGGAAGTTGTGATAGGAACACTGAAGTCCATGGCAGTTGCAGGTTCTGGTGACTCATGAGCCGAGCACGTGTTCGCATTTTGACCAAGGACTTTTATGGATTCCTTCATAGTTTGGTCTTCTTGGTGTGAACCCTGTGAGCAAGAGTTGCTCCTGCTGCCGTTGGAGTCACAATCAGCAGCAGACAGCATTCCCGTTTCAGGTGATGTCTGACACTGCAGATGCATCCGTTTTTGACAGTCCATGCATTGCATCAGAAACCTAGTCACTGCTTCTCTTGGCAGAAATGCGTACCTTTCTGATATCTGGCCAAGAGAAATGCATTAAATTATTAATACTAACAGGGCAAATGCTACAAAATATACAATGTTAACATCTTATTAATATTCGAATGTCACGCAAATTTAATCCTGAATCTAATAATATTTATTTAGAACAGTACAAAGTTAAGCCAACAATCATGTTTACTGCAGTCTCACATGGAAGTCATAATTTTATGAGAACAGTTAATAGCTTTAGAATACTTCATAGGAAAACTGAACCAAATACAGCTGTTTGGTACTGTAATTTGGGTATTTCTGGAGGGTTATAAACTCTTTTGACACAAAACTATAACTGGAGACCTCAAATTCTCAAAAGATTCATTTAGTAGAAGTATAGTGTTACAAGTCTGGAGATCGAGATTTAAGATTGACTTCATAAGTGACCAAAACAAAAATGCAACAATGATAGGTCTATACGGTAAATAACGTCTTCAGCAGTTAAATTATTTCATTAAAGTTGTAATATCACCAACAGCTATATATGCACTATCCTCTAAATTAGAAATATAATTATAGACGAACTATATGTTATTAATTTTTGCTACAAATAGTGCACCATTTACCGCTTTATAGGTCCTTTTTTGACCTGCATGCTTTCCACCACGGCTTTCCATCTCCACGTGCACATTGTAGATGATGTCAAAGAAATTCTCTACAACTGCTACCTTCTTATAGACAGTTTCTTCACTCCCATCCAAACTCTGAAAAATACACAAAGTGCAAATGATATCACCTTCAGATTCACGTCCAAATAATGAGTATTTACTTGAAAATAAACGGCGTCATTCATACAATTTATTGCCAGAAATGCTAAAATCCTTATAGTTCCACTACACAGTGACAATAGCTAGACCAAAGGTGTGCTTCGTTGTCCTCGTTTAACACCATTGAGACGTTACCAAGGTAACAAATTCAAGTTCTGACTGGACATTTATCATATGTACATGGCCTAATGCTACTCATTCGTATAGACTAAAAACCATGCATACAAATATCGTACATAAGGTTCATATGATACTGTCAAATTTAATCAAATTTTATCATAAATTGATTAATTTAAAATCTGAATTATTTCACCAATTGTATTTTCTAAAATAATCGTTATCACTACACTGGTAATATTCACCGCAAATGTATGGAGAATATTAACGATTAAAATATTCTGCTGCGTGCATATTTTTTTTTATTTATTTCTCATACCTAAGAAACGCATCGTTTCCAAATCCACATAGTTATATCACGATTGATTGTTCCATTTGCAGTGTGCTAGGTTTATTTATTTTGCAGATACAATCTTAATTAAACTTAACAAGGGCAGTAAATTGCAGGTAAAAATTCAAAAAGGTGAATCGATGCGTTTTATCCGATATTCAGCGTTTTTCAAAGTTTTTCTAGAAACCTGCGCAATCCACCAGCAGATTGTACTTGTAGTGCGCAGTCGCCTTTAACCGAGCGATCGAAATCACAAATGAAGATGTGCAGCATCCCAAGAAAAGCTCACACTACCATGAAAATATCGAAAACAGGCTTCAGGCAGAAAAATATCATGGTTACAACCGAAAGTTATGTACAACCCTGAACACTGATGTGTCATAACATCAATCCTCGTCATCTTTGTACCTTCTACAAGTAGAAAATTGCACTCGTGCTATTACATATAGGCGCATTTTTACAAAGAACCTTGAAAACATTAAATGTTTTTGATTTGCAACTATTGAAATACGTTGGTGAAAGTTCAAAGTCTATATGCAAATAAAAAAAATGGCATAATTGTGTTGCAATGTTATAATAATTGAAATTTTTCTACTTTTTCAAAGTGTCCTATTTTTATGATCACCACTGTATAAAGTAATTTTGTTCAGCAGACCTCACACTCATTATGATTCTCGTTGTGAACACCATTAATAGTCACAGAATGCAATCAGATTTTCAGTAAACGGGCCTTTATCATAACTTAATACTTAGATATTAGTCACAAGTTTATAAAATAAAAGTAAAGCTACTATGGTGCCAAAAAATACTTTAAATTATATAAAAGTGAATTTATTCATGATACAGTTCTTTGAAATAAAGTTTAATTTATTCCCTTAGGTAACTTAGTGTCTAATAACATTTTTATTCTGAAATTTACTCACAAAAATAGGTACATGAACAATAGTAGGTCACTCAATTCACTTGATTATATACCCACATACAAGTAACCCCGTGCTTATGAGGGTACTACAGAGAGTAAAAGCACTCATCAATAATGTTGTGACGGCATTAAAGTATAACATTCCGAGTGGCCATATATATATATATATACTACCTGGAAACATACGGGATTATTGTACTATTGTATTGTGCAGTGAAATAGACATTACATGTAATTAATGCATAAATCTGGAAAGTGCAATATCCGAATAGAATGAGCTGAAATCGCATATTATTATCAGTTTACTATTTTGTGGATTTATATGCACAAGATATGCACAAAGATAATCTTATCAAAATATGACGAAATACTACGCCACTGGAAATTACAATTACTATTTGTTCCTATGAGTAATTTTGGAAAATTATACGAAATAATTCGGACAAAATTCTAAAAGGCGCCAGCTACTAAACATTAGTGGAAACGTCTCAAGATTCGCCTCCCAAGGACAAGGTTTCCCACAAAATTGCATTATGTGCCCAACTGCCCGAACGCTCCAATGAAATTGCCTTTCCAGTGAGAAGAATCAGGGGGCATTCCTTAATGATGTCACCACATTTAACTCGTATACCGTTGTTTTCAAAAACAAAACTCTTCTGTATCCAGTCTGTATCTGGTAAAATTTTCAAAGCATTAAATGTATTTAGGCTAATATTGTAGTATGTACCTAACCTAACATTTACGACCTAGTCATTCAGAATCACTTGACCTTCCAAAAAGTGAAACAAATGTCCCATCAGTAGTATGTTGAGAAATAAGGGGTTGCATAACTTTGTCACAAGGGCACAAACAGTAACAAGGGTTACTGATGTTGCAACACATGTAAATGACTTGGGCATGCAGAAGGATTGCATTTACCTAACAGGTTTATAAAGAATAGTTGCATCATACAAGGTATACTAGGTACATATACGTACATTGCACAATCTTCTTCATAATAATAATGTACCAGTAGTAATTACTAAAAAGAGTACTAAAAAGAGAGTTAACTATATTGCAACGTTACAGATGGCCAAGAAATGTATATATATACACATATATATTCTTTGTTGGCATCGATCCGAGTAGATAAACATCTTTAAAAGAAATAAAAAAGGAAACAAGAACGTGCATGACAGCGCGTGCAACGCTTTTCAAAACTTATTCCATACCTTGATCTGCGAACAGGGCACCATAAGCGCTTGTTTTCCATCCACTTTAAATCCCTTGGCTTTTACCCAAAACCGGAACTTGGAGTTTTCCACTCCGTTGCTGATCGCATCGTCAGCACGCAACATATTCACTATGCGAGTGTATTTCTTGCGGGTGACCGTCTTCGTTTTGCCACTATCACCGTACGTCATCATGGCCCACGTTTGAAATTGATCGAACATCTCGCACCGTGCGCCGCCACCGCCACCGCCGCCTGCAACGGCGACGGCTGCCGCAGAAGTAGAAGCGCGCATCGCTGCCGCTCTCGCTGCGGCCCGAGTACGCGCCGCTTGCGGCGCGCATTCATGCCGCTTCCTATCGCACCTTGATGCCGCATGGCCGTAATCCATCACCGTCGCTACCTGTCGGTGTACAAAACGTGACGGTTGTTATGTCGAAAACGATGGATGAGTTTTGCGTGGCAGGTGCAGAGGACGGTGGTGCAGGGTGAACTGGAACTGGGATCTGGTTGTGGGACGTTTTGGTTGGCCGGGATGTTGGGCTGTTGGCGCAGTGGCAGGGCAGCCAGCCCAGCCACAGACAATGATGAGGGGGCGAGCTATACTATAGGGGTGTTTCTTTGCCCCCCCTCTCCTCCTCCTCCGCCTCCTCCTCCTCTTGGCATGGCCCCTTGGCATGGTCCCTTGGCATAGCTGGCTGGCCTGGTGGCGCTCGATGCGGCCAATGACACTGTGGGACAAGCTGCCACCAACCTGCCTTGCCAAGCTCTGTATATTAGCGCTTTGGTGGGCGTGGTCTCCAGATACGGGATGGTTTCAATATTGTTCTGCTTCTATAAGCTACGTATCATGTGCATTCACAATAAATATGTATTTTGTCCGTTTTTGCGTCTTCGTTACGAAAAGCCCATTCTAGGATTCAAATTCTTCCACTCTGAACCCCATTCATTATTACTTGGATATCTGAAAGGGAAGTCTTCGCTGGATTGCATTGAAAGGACTTCGCTGCCAATAGTTTTATGATCATAACAAATGTAGGGTACATGAAAGATAACTTGAATCGCAGCAGAGGATATACCCCTTCTTTAAAATAATGATAATCAAATGCGCAGCCATCTACAATTATACTGGTAAGCCCATATTTAGGATTAAAGACTTACTGCAAAATTTCAAATTTTCCGAAAAACCAATTATAGATATTTCCACAACAAACAAGTGAAATAGTCCTGAATATTTTGAACCATTTCGAAGAAATACTCATAAAAACAACCGTCAAAAATGGGCTAATTTTCAGAAGTAGCTACCGTATTCGTAAAAGCAGAAAATTCGCAACAAAGGTGATAGACTTGTGAGAGACGGAATGAACTTTGCGTCATTGGTAAAAGACGGTGGATTTTATTCGCTTGGTAAACAAAGGGAAGTGGGCGTGTCCTAAAAGGTAAGTCAAGTTTCCCCGGTCACACTAATTGAGCATTTGGCAAGCGGGAAATTCGGCGAAATGTTATTTCCCCGTTCCACATCCACGTGGTTTGTAATTGGCGGCTTGTGAATGCAAATCGATACTGTCTACAAGAACACATTTTGTGTTACCAATTGGCCAATCTAAAAGAGCAATTTACCATGTACAGTACCGCCTGGTATCGAACCCACGGATTAATGCAAAATTGCCAACAAATTTCCATTACGAATGTAAAATTTCAGTGCATCAATTCTAAAACCGAATAGAGTTCAATTATGCAGTGCAATTTTCATTTGTATACATTCAAATGTAAGATTGGTTATTGCATAAACCATGAAAAACATTCATACAAATAATACTCCTATAACAATATGCAATCACCCAACACTTTTAAGTACCATCTCCTAAAACTTTTGTCAAATCAAAAACCGTTTTACATTATTGACTATAGGGTCGTGTTTTTTGACCTCTAAACTGATTGATCTCATTTTTAAGCATACAGGGATAATTAAGTCAAGAGGTTGGCCATATGTTAATGGATCTCCAAAATTTAATGCAATTATTGTATCACAATAGCTCAGAAGTATTAATTCATCTAATTCCCAGAAAATTTGTTGGAATGTTTCCATGTATACATAGGTGCAAGAACAGATGAATATTTTCGCAAAATTTTCGTAAAAATCTTAATAAATAACGTCTTTTTGTTCACGTTTCCGAAGAACAAAGATTTAGTCAGCAACGTTGTGTTCGTAAAATGTTTCGTAAATTCAAGGCGTTCGAAATAAAATCGAACAAATCAAAACTTTGTTCTGATCGCAGAACAAGAAAGTCAAATATTGCGCGCAGTAAATTACAGATATAGAGTATTTACGTTGGCCGCCGCTAGGCGGCGCATTTCTACCCTATGTGTTCGTTGGCCTTGTTGTTGAAACGCGGTCACGCCCATTCAAAAGACAATGGGGGGTGGTCCGAGTTTTGAGATAGGGTTGGAAAGTTGGGAAAAGTCGTATATGGTTTTGTGCGTCCAGTGAACGAGCTTCTTCACTGCAGGGGGTATTTTCAAAGTTTACCATTTCTTGGTTGGCTGAGTTTTGGCCACGTGGAAAATAGGTGGAAAACATCGTTCAATTATATACTGGTTGGATTGGGGAAAAAAAGACAGGAAAAATGGAAAGAATATTGTTGTAAAGCGGATGCCCTTGATATGCAGGTATGCCACAGGATATATAATAGAAAAAGCATGATTGCATTCCTATCATTAAATTATTTATTGTCACCTGAAAGTTATAATGCGTGTCACTTTCAGAAACCATAAAAGTTTGAAAACATTTGGCTTGTGACGTCAAATCTATGTGGTACAAATAATATAATTTGTGAAAAACAAATTAACAGACAAACACGGATCTGCTTAAAAAGTAACCTACTTTCTAAAACGCTTCATTTCAAACAAGTCTTTGAATTCTTATCACCGGGTTTTCTTTGGTGTTATGTCAATTTTTGTAACTTATCTAATATATACGATAAATTTCAATTTGACATTTAGAAAAGTGTCTGCAGTTCAAAATGTAGTTCAAGCTTGTGCTAGATATGATCTCATCGTTTTATTGTAATTGCTCATCGGATATTCATCTACGAAACATTACAACAATTTACTATGAAACAGCATTAAGTTAAGCAGCAATAAAAGTATTAGCTTAGAGTATATTTTGTAGTAATGACCAATATTTACGTAAATAGGTAATTAATACAATAACTTGTGTTTTGTAAATGTTCCCATTGTCATTATAACTTATGTATAAAACGTGCTACTGCATTGTGTCGTTATGTTTTCTGATTATTTTTCCTCAGTTCAAAGTTCAATATCTTAGTTTTAAGAATGTTTGATGTTATGGCATTAATTAAATTGAATTGCTTGCCAAGTTGTCAAGTAATTATATGGGCATAAATTTCTTAGGCATGCGAGATAAAAAATAGTCGACTTGAAACAATCTAAATCAGTTTGCAGAATAACTGTGCAAATAAGCATATAGTAATTATGCCCGTGTTTATTGTCGCATTAAAATGGGGAAATACTACAGCTAGACTGTCTAATGCACAGAAAAGCGATAACATTTAAAGGAAGGGAAGTTACAAAAGTCCAAAATGGCGCCAAGGAACAGGATGCGGACAATTTTCCAATTTTATCATCATCTTGCAGTCGCCTTTGCATCCTCTTGCAAAAACGCTATCAATCTGCTTCACCCTTTAAGAATTGTTTGTATTTCACTGGCAGTGCTCTCACAGATAACTTCCAAGTTTTTCTTTCGAGCTCTCCCACATACGATCACATTACCAAACCAATCTACACAAAAACTCGGGCGCCATTTTGTCACAGCAGCAAACCCAGAAATCCTGTGCACAAATTGAAATCATGATACAAAATCTGACTTGCAGAAAACAGTTTTAGTATTCCACCCTCACCATGTACGTACTATAGGTGTTACTATTTAAATATTTTGTAGCAATATAATTGAAGTAAGATTATTAAATTCCGAATATAATTGTTAAGTATCATACAAATATCCGGCATTATAATACAGGGGATTTTGTAGGAATTTACTGACGTCATTATAATCCAGTAACATACTTTTAATACATACAGTACCCGAGTCGAAATTTGAATTCTGTTTTGATTCTTGTAATTCTGTTTTGATTATATTTTGATTCTTGTGATTGCCGTGAACCTATTTTGATGCTGTTAATTCTTTCTAACACCTATTTTGATGCTGTTAATTCTTTAATTCTAACACCTATTTTGATATTGAAGCCTCTGGTGTCCCTAAAACGGAAGTAACTCAGGTTTCCAGCATCAAACCAGAATCTTGGAATATATTAGGAGCATACAGAACTCAGATTCCATTTTACCTCCGGTGTCCCTAAAATTTAGGGCTTTCAGATCTAAAATGGATTTTTAATTTCGACTCGGGTATTCATCGGCATTCTGGTACTGTAATTTAGCAGAATACCGTCCATTCGTCTCATTGTTCCCACTTCACATATATGAAATGTATTCATATTTTCCCTTTTATTATCCTCCGATATAATTGCTTTCATAAAAAAGGAACACGTTTGACAACTAACACCCTGTTGACAAGGCAAAGAGGTTCTTGGTACCAGTTTTACAACACGCCCATTTATTAATCTTATAAACTAAACTCTGAATTATCCGAATTGCAGATTATCAGACGTCTTCCTTTTCTTTTCTTTTTTGAGACGACAAACAGTTTTTTTTTTAACCCGGTCGAACCAAAACATTTAAAATATTTATTTTGTGTGAAAAAGCAAATCAACAAACTTGCAAGTACAGAAAACTACTATTTATTAAGTAATCGCTTTTATGTGTACTGTAGTCCCCAACTGTAAGTAAAAATAGTTCAAAAGTATTTTCGTTTCCATTTTCAACAATTCTGCGGTTGCCGCGCCACCCAATTGCGCGGATAATCCGGAGTTTACTGTACTTAATATCTTTATCTAGTGCCAAATGTAAAGATGAGTAGCCATACACTCATGCAAATAAATGCTAATTACAATATAATTCCCAAGGATTCGGGAGAATGAGGTCAAGATGTGTAACTTTTCGTTTAATGAATTTAATGACACGCTATAGTAAGTAGATTGATGCACAGTAAACTTTG
>WWPM01023932.1:0-23560 GCA_023279145.1 Glomeris maerens
TATACACTCTCCTAAAAGCAGAAGGCGGAACTGCAAAAACTCTGGCTACAAAAAAATCAGTCTACTTACTTTTGGGTACCCCCTCGTATATCATGCAGTATATGCAAATGTAGCATATCTTTATTCTTAATAATCAGGAACAAGATAGGAAATGATTCAGGGATCAGTGCACATGTACCCATTAGCAAATGGCGCTTATGCAGATTCTCTTCATATATTATCCAAGCATTAAAGCGAAATAAAACTAGACGGCTGTCAAACAGCAAACCTGGTGCCAGGGCACAATTCGGCTTTCCTATTGCAGCATAAATATTCGCTTAAATAATTCTGTTCAATGACCTGAAGACGCCGTCATATGTTGGTGCCATGCGATGTGATTTTTCCATGACTGACATCAAACTATGTATCAGTTTATTGGAAAGAATGGTACAAGCTATTATGTTGCATGGTGTATAAATATGGGGATGGGAGAAGAGGAAGGAACTAGATAAGATGTATTTAAGTTATATAAGGTGGATCTTAAGTGGATCTTGGGTGTGTCTTTGAATACACCAGGTTGGATGGCACAGACGGAGGTTGGTGGCGTAACTATTGGGTGAAGACATTGAGAAGAGCGTACCAATTTGAAAAGAGACAGATGGGCGTAAGAACAGAGAGATATATCAGAGCGGCAATTGATTGGAGACGTGAGGATAGATTACAACAGGGAAATGAAAAGTGGAGACCGAAAAAAGTAAGACATTGGGGGAGATAGGCCTGTCAGTGCAGGAGATAGAAAACATGTAAAGGAGGGGCATGGTGGTGGAAGAAGAGCTGAGTAGAAGGATAAAGGATATAGAAAGACAAGAAATACAAACAAAGATACAGAAGTCAAAGTATAATGAAAGTTATAAGTGGATTACACAGAAGGAGGGAATGGCAGTATATATACGAACGAAAATCCTGAGAACGAAAGAACGAGTCGGTTTTACAAGATTGATGTTTGGAAATAATGTGCAAGCGGCACAGTACTGGAAAGAGTAAGAGGAGAGACAGTGTCCGGACTGTAAAGAGAAAGATAATATTGAGCATAATGTGATGGGTTGCCAAACAAGGGAAGATGGGAGAACTAAATGGGAGAGGAGAAGAATGGTGCAGGTCCGATTGGATGAAGTAGGACAAGAATGGATAAATGAAAGACTGAAATGTGTGAAATAGGAGAATGGAGACGTTTTTATAAGCTTGCTTTGGTGTCCGTCACCACAGCAAAGGGTTCCACGCAGTGGCGCCATCTAGCTTTGTCCTCCATACCTCGCTTTTTCCATATTTTTAACTAGCATTCCCATTGGCTTGCTTACGTGTCTGCCCGTAAAATTTTTTGATTGCAAGATTCGAATACAAACACACACTAAAAATTAGAAAATAATAAAATAAATCCACGTTTTACACATCCGAAACTGGAAATGTGGGGGCGCATCACCATTATACCCATAAAATCAAATGTGCCCCCAAGTTTCCAGTTTCAGAAGTTGTAAAACGTGCATTTATTAACATTTTTATTTTGTTATTTTTTTCCAATATTTGTCAATGTATCTAAAAAAGTATGAATAAAACTTCAATAAATTTGCAAACTAAACTAATGCGTTGAAGATCATGTGACGGCTACAGCGTGACAAAAAAATGGTGTGAAATTTGTTGTGACATAATAAATGTGACGAACACATTGTGGCGTTTAAAGTGTGAAGAAATGAATGTGTCCAATAAAATTGTGGCGACTACAATCTGACGTACTGAATGTGACGAACACAATGTGACATTTAAAATGTGACAAGATGAATGTGTCAAATATATCGTGTCAACTACAGTTTGGCAACATGAATGTGTCCAATACATTGTGACGGATGGTATGTGTCGAAATGAATGTGACGAGCACAGTGCGGCGGCTAAAGTGTGACGGAATGATTGTGCCTAACTATAATTGTGACTGATATAGTGTGGCCAATGAGTATGTGTCGAAATAAACTGTGACCTGTAGGGGAACCTTTTTGGATTGCCAAAACATTTAAAACGACTACTGTGTCACTGTTTTCAAGATATTCCATGGAGAACCAGACTTTTGCCTTACTTACCGTGTCCTACTGTATAGTAGGATGTCCAGACAGGAGGCCACAGTTCATTTCGTCGCATGCTCGTTGGCCACACTATAACGGTCACAATGAAGTAGCCACATTCATTCCGTCATACTTTAAACGTCACACACAATTCGTCACAGTGTATTCGACACATTCATGTTTGTCACACTTTATTTTACACACTGTGTCCGTCACACAGACCTCGCCACAACAAATTGGACACATTTTCCACATTGATTTGCGGATTTGTTTTATTTTTATTTATATTTACGTATATTAATAAATAATATTAAAAAATAAAAACACAATGCAGGACATGTTTTTCTGAAATTTTGCGATTCTTACAATCGTTCATTTCATCACTTTAAGTTTAGGGGCCGTCCATTCAATACGTAAGCACAGGAAAGGGGGGGGGGGGGGCAGGAAATGTGACGCATGAGTATTGGGGGGAGGGGAGGATTTCTTCCAAGTGTACGTACACCATGCAGTGAGGGCTCGCAATTGAAAACCTGAAAACTTGGGTTAAGCCGGCATTTTGTGAAGAAATTTAGCTACTTTGTATTTACTAAATTTGAATTAATACTAGTGTAAAGTAAAAAACAACTTGTTGAAAGTTAAATATAGTAAAACAAAAATTTCCATGAATCTTAGTTATGGTCAATGTGTACGTACGGAGGGGGTAGGTTTGGGTTGCGACGCCTGCGTACAGAAGGGGGGAGGGGGTGTAAAATTGGCTAAAAATGAGTACGTATTCAATGGACGACCCCTTATATGGTATGCAATCCCACATAAGTGATGAAGTAAATAGCTGTCAGAAATTTATATACAGTAGAGTCCCGGTTATCCGATTCCCGGTTATCCGATGCTCCGTGTTAACCACGGTGCATGTTACAACCGAGGGCTAGACAACTCGGATAAACCGGTCGGATAAGCCGAACTTTGGACGACCGTCATTGTTTTGCCACGCCCAACAAAGATTCAGTTGCTCTTCAGACAACAGAGGCATAATGTAAATATGTTTAGACATGTAAAGCACATACATTATACGTATATATGAACAGTACATAGTACGCACAGTGCGCGTAAATGGTAAAAAAAAAATTGGGTGATGCTCCGTGTTATCCGCCGTTTTGATTATCCGCGGAAGGCTGAGCCCCGACCCCCCGCGGAAAATCTATGCCAGGACGTTGGGTGTAGCCTTTTGCTACAAGACGAGCTTTCTTACGTTCCAAGGTTCCATTAGAGCGGAATTTGCTTCCGAGAACAAATCTGCAACCTACAGACTTTTGTCCACTTTTTGGCTTTGTTAAAACCCAAGATTTGTTTTTGATGTGAGCAACACATTCGTCCCTGATTGCTGCTCGCCAACCCTTGGATTCAGGTCCTTGTAACGCGTTCTCTATTGACACTTCACAAAGTCCAGCAAACTCTGTTGGCTCTTGTTCTTCCGTCAAATCCGAGATCAGGTTGTAGACCTTCTTTGGTCTTCCAGGGGCACCAGTCTTGACCTTCCTTGGGCGTCCAGGACCCCTTTTCATGGCGGTCTCTGCGTTCGCTTCATGTTCAGGATTGGTGTCTTCAGGTCTCTCATCTGGTACGTCCCCAGCACGTTCACCCTTGCTCGTCTCAGAATCTTCAGAGTGAAACTTTTGTAGAACATCGTTCTCGATGAAGTGTTGATCAACTGTGGGATTACTCAATCCCAAAAACTTGACATCTCGGCTTTTTATAATTTTTTGCTCAGCAGGTGACCACAGTCTATAGGCTTTAGAGTCCTCAGCATATCCCAACAGAACACACTCTGTTGACTTTGCATCAAACTTGCTCTTTTGAGGAGTCTTGTCGAGGGCATAACATCTGCTTCCAAAAGGACGAAAGTAGTTTACTGTAGGCCTTTTCTTGGTCCACAGTCTAAATGGAGTCTCGTTTTCAATGCTCCGTGAAGCACTTCGATTCCTGATGTAGTTTGCAGTTGCAACGGCTTCTGCCCAAAACGACGAGGACAGCCCCGACTGGAACATCAAGCATCTCGCCATTTCCACCAACGTTCTGTTCTTTCTTTCAGCAACGCCATTTTGTTGCGGTGTATGAGGAATTGTCAGCTGGTGTTGAATGCCATGTTTGGCTAGAAATTCCTTGAACTGGCCACTTAGGTATTCTTGGGCATTATCCGACCTTAAGTGCTTTATGCGTTTTCCAGTCTGAGTTTCAACCATGGCCTTGAACTTGACGAATGTGTCAAACACATCACTTCTTTTCTGGATGAAACGCACTTCACACCATCTGGAGTGATCATCAATGAAGGTCACAAAATAACATGCACCTCCCTTAGACTTCACTCGAGTGGGTCCACAAATATCTGTGTGGATTGTGTTAAGTAATTTTCATCTTTCTCATATTGCGCTCTATAACTCACAGACTTGTAAGTAAAAGGAAATCGTCTTGCATCTGTTAAATACAGGTATATTGGAGATTAACATCTGTTTGTCAAGATTTTCTCAAAGTGACCTAGATAAACGGGAAATGTGAAATCTTTCATTGAGCACAAAATGGGGCGGGTTGACGCACGTACTGCGGGGCGAGTTGATGCGCCATCCATCAACTCGCTCCAGCATATTTGAAAAATAAATAATTATTTATTTGTGTCAAATATGATTATACTCAACTCCGAAAATGAATAATAATATCAATAAAAATTAAATAAATAATAAATATAACAATATAATAATAATAAACACATCTATATAAATAATAAATTAAAGTAACAATGTTTATGATGCTTTTGTTTGTTTGTTTGTTTATTTTCCCCCCAGAACAATGATGAACTGCAAGTGTAAAACCAATAGAGGGAAAATTAATCAAGAAATTTATGTTCCCCTGCAATTTATTGCATTTTAAGCCTCTGAACTGAGTGCATCAACTCGCCCCAAGGACGGGGCGAGTTGATGCATATTTGGTGTCTGTAAAAAAAAAATTTTTAGCTTACCTAAAACTTTTAAAATTCAAACACATACAGTAGAACGTCGTTTATCCGCACTAATTGGGACCAAGGGTTGTGCGGATAACGATTTTTGCGAATAATTGAACATGCGTTTATTTAATACAGAAAAACACGTACAGAGCACACATTACCTCTTTGAGACCATTCTTCGCTATCTAACTTTGATGCATAGCTCAAAATTTCTTCTTTTCAGGCTTTAATATCTTAAACAGTCCTATTTCATTTAACTTGGTCAGTACTCGTTCAGGTCATGGTTAATACTGTATACAACCGCAATTTTACTGTGCAAAAGGTGTGTTTCAGGAGTGCGGATAATTGACCGAATAGTTATATACTGTTGAAGGCAATAAATAGCGATATCCTACATTTTGACCAAATTCTTCAATTTGGAAAAATAAAAAAAAAATGCATCAACTCGCCCCGGTCTCCCCTATATCACAATTTTCAAATTCAGCAAGGTATCTGAAAACATGGAATTGTTCCAATATTGTTAACAATCTATTTTTTTGTCACGTGCAGAGTGGCAGTTTTCCTTAAAATTTGGAAAAAAATAATGGGCCTGATTTTGCAAATGGGTTGTCAGGAAGTACAGTATAATCCGCTTATAGCGTGTCCCGCATATAACGTAATCCCGCCTATACCGCACAAATAAAATTTAACCAATTGAAAACAGCCCTTTGTAGTGATCCCGCATTTAACGAACCCCTGCTTATAACGTTGATAAATTTTGCACCCAATCATAATGTATCAGCGGGTTATACTGTAGGTAAAACCAAGAGTAAAAAACTGCAATTTTAAGGAAATACTGAAATCAAACTGGCCTTAGAATACAATTATGAACGGCCTATAATGAAGGAGAACACAAAAAAGCCGAATAGTAAATGAAATAAAATGCCAAAATGTCTTTAAACTGTAAAATAAAAGTATGTATCGCATAGCATTGAAAAAATCAGGCACTCCGTGTTACTTCAATACATTTATAATGTGCTAATATTGTGTTCACAAAGCTGTTCAAAAAGAATAATCTTGAGCAAATGTCACTGTGGACATAAACACACACGCGAGCTGCAATATTTAATGACAGAGCACACATGTTGTATTAATAAAAAGCGACGAGTATATGTCATTTTGGAATGGCTATGTTGCGTTCGGATATGCAACCAGATTCCCTCCCCAGTAGCAACGAGATGAACGATTCCGGTCGGTAATTTGAAATGAAGACCTCTGTCGACGTTTCTAGGATACTGGGCTGCTGCACAGCTTCTGTTCGCATTCAACAAAATGACGCTGGTGCTGCATGTTGGAACCGTGTTTGGGCTTCCAGGTCGTGCTAATCGTCAACTGAAAGCCACCTTCAGGGGTGAGTGTGTCATCATGCACTTAATCAGCAGCGGCATAATGAGGAATTTTATTGACTGTTTTTACTGTGGAATAAGTGTGTGCTTGCCTACCTCTTCAAGGTCAATATCGATTTTCACAGTGAAATCATTTTTCAGGTGAAACGCGAATAATATTTGATATTGTTTAAAAATATATTGCAACAATTTCTTCTTACTAAGTAGCAGAGAATCAATAAATATTAGCGGATGTATGGACAATTTGAAAATAATTCCGATGCAAGAAGAAAGAAGAATACAGATATTTTCAATCCTATTATGTAGTTTAATCTTTTGTAAATATATTCCTTTTTAATTGATCGATGTGAAAGTAGGGTTTGGATCAGACATCGGATAGTGTACTCTAAGCAAAATAGTGTGTCATATACGGCCTTTTTTAAGATTATATGTTGCAATGTGTGTATAGACAGATTGCCGATTTTAAATTTGCAATAAGAATAATAGACTAATATTTTAGAGAAATTTATTTCGTAGAATAAATTAGTCTTAGTGAAGATTTGCAAATTTGATATGCAACTGTTAACTACAAAGTTTCAATTTAAATGATTTGTGTCCATATTTGACACTAAACACGCGCTTTATCATGTGGACTACTTCAATTATCTGTGTCTGGGATATGCAATATAAATAATTGATGTGATAAAGCACTTGAACTTTTCTAGACTATTATTGAAAAATTCAAGTGATCTGAAAGCGTCGATCTCCATATGGAAAGCGCACATACTGAATTCAGAGTCAATACAAATTTAATTTACCGACTTGAGTGCTTTTTGTGTCATTCGAGCACTTCCATCACAATTGATAGAAGCTATTTGACAAACGCCTAATAAGTCTCTTTCATTTATCTCTGAGTTGAGCCTTTTCAAAGCATTTCAGTTGTGGCATAACATTCAAATATAATTTCACTCTGCAGCTTCACAGACCACTTCTACTTTACACTGAAATTGCTCGATTAACCCTTATGTTCATACCCGGGTACTCGGGTGCCCACCGCGGTGCATTTTAGTGTGTAACTTGAGAAAAAATAAAAATTTTCCTTTGAGCTTCTGGATCGTCGTTATTTAGGTCAAAAGCAAGCAAATTATAAATTAGATTTAATTTTTGGCTTTTTTTTAATTGAAAAGACTAAACCAAACTCAAGCTATCGCTTGTTTCGCACCCGGGGCACCCGGGTACCCATTGCATGTATTTATACTTTGAACATAAAAAAAATATTTTTATAACGCCTGCAGGTACATAACTATTTATATATAGAAAAACACCAATTATGTTCATAAAATATTATAATTTAATTATATAATCATTACAATTCACAATATTTACGGAGTGAGTTGGCACTCGGTACAGCTTTTGCGCGTTTTCCATCTCCTTTTTATAATCACATAATTTGTAACAAATGTGGCAGGAAAAATTAAATAAACTGTCTGGCACCCAGTCTTCGTCGTCGCTAATAGACACCCCAAAAGAATCAGCATCATCATCGCCGTCGTCAAACAATGCTTTCAAATAATCTTCCTACTTAGTGGCACACATTCTAAAAAAATATTGCTTTATTGAATAAAAAACATCAAAGATTGCTATTAAACCAGTTTTTACGAGCTTTAAATCATCGTTTGGTCCTTGTGAGGTTAAGCCTAGTTGTCAGCTAGGCCTAACATCTTCGTTCTTGCTGTGGCGACCTACGAGACTGAGAGAAACGTACCATCAGCAAGAGAACTGTACGAATCGTCCCTGAGATGGCACAGTCGACAGGATTTGACTATGTTTCATTGGTTGGTGAACAAATTGAGGACTGTGCCGAAATTGTGGATCCTGCAATCGCAATGTTGTTTCAATTCACTTGCTTGCTGTCTCTTCTGCAATTGCCTGCAGCCGTTTTACGCCGTGAACTTTAATCGACGGGTCTCGAAGCCGACGGGTTAAAAGCAGAAGGAGCAAATTGTCTTTAGGAAGATAACAGGCGTATTCACAAGCTGAACCTGAGGAACCGTGTCCTCATGTACGTGAGCCATTCTGTGGAGTGTCAAATCCAGCGATCGAACTTTCCGTAGTCGATCCGTCCGTGTCACGTATACTATTTGATTCGTCAACCACCGCACCAAAGACGTCAACACCAATCATACCGGGACAATCTAACAAGACTGCTGAAGATTTCAACCTGAGATTGTTGTGCATGATAAATCAGTCGATCATCGGACTCCAGCATCAGATGTCATCATCAAGATCTGTCGAGCTGTTTACTATGCCTGATGTCGAACACTTTGGAAACATTTTCCGCACTGCCGTCCAAAGGGCATCAGAAATTGTAAAAGTTTTCAATCGAGCTGCGCTTCAGCAGCATTGCCCATTGCAACTCATCGTCGGAATTGCCACATCGAAACTTCGAGGAGAAGCCAAGAGCTGGCACGGTTACACTGGAGTTGACCATGAGGACGATTGGGACTCGTGGAGGAAGGCTTTTCTGAACCATTTCGAATGCGAATTGAATTTCCTTGAATGGCACCGAGAGATGTCCGCAAAAACACAAGGTGAAACAGAAACCTGGAGCTCCTACATCCTAGCCAAGTTGAAGATTTTCAAGCGATCCCGCTATAGAAATCACTTGACGCTCGAGGATAAGATCGACACGATATGCCAGGGCATACGCGTCAAGTCAACATGTAGTCTTCTTTCGAAAAAAATTGAATCAATGGAAGAATTCATCGAGGCTGCACGGATCAGTAAACTTGATGATGATTTTACCAATCTTTGACCATCGAAGCCGGCAGCCTATCCAAAGAAAGGTGATAATAAGAAGACCGACACGAAGACTGACAAGCCGACTGATGAACTGAAACCATCCAAATCTACCAAACCAAAACCGAAGCAAGACAAACCCATGTTTGCCAAGATATCCACTACTCAAGAGAATGTCCGCAACCAAAAACCGAACACATTATTGGCTGAAAAGCAACGTGCAGACCGCAATCCAACCGTCAAGACAACAACCGTGACCGCAGCCGAACCCGTGAAGCAGATTAAAAGTTTTGTGAGGACCCTCATGCGAACACAGCAAGCCGACATACCAGTCGTGAAATCTTTCATCGATGGGGATCAAAATATCAGTGTTTGCATTGACACCGGAGCGAATGTATCTGTCATCAAGGATAATTGTCTGCCGGCTGGTTTGCTTAGGTACAGTTGGATGGGCCCGCAATCAATCCGAGCCTTTAACCTTGAACTTCATCCAACTTAAACCCCCATCATCAACATCACCGTCGGAACCATTTGTACGCGCTTGCCAAATGTTATCATATCGGATGATGCACCGCTTGATATGCTGTTGAGATCAGATTGACGCAAGAAGGCCAATGTCGACATCACTTTCCACACCAATAATGACGTTGCCATTGTAACCGTCAACTCATTGAAAACCGCAGCCGAAAACGCTGGCAACGCCCGCAATGAGATGAAGAGCAAAACGCTCATAGTTTCTTCGTGAAATGTGCCATTTGTTCCACCGTCAACTGACTTCGTTCTACTGACTACAATCGTACAAAAACCCAACCGCAGTGCTTGATGAAAAGATCAAACGAGCCGTTTCTCCTGCATTAAAATTGAGCTCCGATGAAGAACGCTCGAGATGGCAAGCATCTTGCAGCAAAACAGTCGAGCTGTTGTGTCTGCCGATGATGCCTTAGGGCTTTGCCCACATGCCGAACATACCATCGAACCCTGTGATGACATCCCTGTTGTCTGCAGACCTTACCAATGTTCGCCAGGTGAAAGAGATTTTCTGAGAGATCAAGTGTCCGATTTGAAGAAAGGCATCATCAGAGGCAGTGATAGTCTATATGCTTCAACTCCCATCATCGTGCAACAGCCACACCATCCGTCTGCACCTCAGAAAATGGTGCACAACTATCGTCAACTGAATTCGAAGACTGGTAACACTCCGTACCCGATGCCAATTGTTGAAGATGTTCTCGATGAAGTTCTGCGCGATTGAGCAAAGTTCTTCAATGTCATGGACATCAAAGTCGCATTCCTCATCATTCGTATGAAGAAAGAAGACATTCCAAGCACTGTATTTGTCACGCCCGACAAGAAATACGAGTACCTTCGCATGGCTTTCGGATTCTGCAAGGCACCTCAAACTATGCAAACTGTCATGCGTAAAACCTTTGACGGAATGCCGAATAACCCGACCTACATGGACGACGTAGGTTAAGGGGCAAATTCCATTGATGCTATGCTCGACTTACTTGAGGAGGCTCTGAAGTGTATCATCGATAGTATGAAGACGGGCATCACGAAATGTCAACTCGTGCAAGAACAAGTTAACTATCTTGGTTATCTTATTAGTTCCGAAGGAAAGTACCCCGATCCGTCATGTGTTGCCGATATCAATAAATTCACGCCGTAATCAAGTGCCAAGAAGCTCTGCTTATTTCTACAGTTTGCAAGCTACTTTCGTAAGTTCATTGAAGGTTTTGACAAGATGACTCAACCATTGCGCAAGCTTCTACTGTAAGACATACAGTTTCAATGGACTGCCACTCACCAATCGATCGTCAACACGATCAAGCAGACAGAAGAACCCACTGATTCTTGCCTGCTTTGACCCATCAAGCCCGACAACCGTCCAGTAGATGCCAGCCAAGTCAGCCCTGGAGCCATTTTGACCTAAGTGCAGAATGACAAGGAAAGAGTCATCACATACGGCAGCAAATCTTTGAACGAATGAGACTCGAAGCTTTACTCCAATGTGCTCGAATGCATGGCCGTACACTGAGCCGTAACAGAGAAATTTGCCATCTACCTTCGTGGAGGTGCCAAATTCTTGATTCGCAACGATAACTACAGTGCAACATACATGCTAAATCTTAATCTTGAAAATATTGGAAACTATTAGCTTTCAAAAGTAGTAAATCTTTTTTTTTCCTCCTTTGCTCATAAAATGAACACACACGTGCTCTGTTTATTCCGACTAGTTTCGGTTTACACAAACCATCATCAGGGAAAGTTCCTACAATATGTGCAACACTATCAGACTTCTACACAATAGTAACCTACGGTTGACAACAAAATACCTCAGCAAAAACCAATCCACAAAACAGTCAACAACCAGAATAACATCAATCCATAAGGAAATCGTTCAACTAAAAACCGAGTGAACAATAAACGACTAAATACGACAAAAACAAATTTAACAATTAACTGACATCAGTCTTCATATCCACTAGCTTAAAGGCGTCCGTGTCAAATGACAAACTAGTTTGGGAAATAAACGAATTTATACACCTACTGAGTACCGGTTCAGTCAGGTCATTAATTATTGTGAAATTGCTGGAGTTACAACTTAATTTGATATATAATGACTCACATTTTTTCAATTTTAGTCTGTTATAAACACAAACTATTACATACATTTTAACCTTATCCAGCAAATGATTGGCTAACAGACAATGATGATTAACATTAGACAAATTAGTATTACTTTTTTTGTATGCTCTAAATAACGGATTTTAAACTGTCTACAAGTTTGGCCCACATACACAGATGAACATTGAATCTTGAATCTTGCCAGATTCCATCGCCAATTCACACGATGTACTGTAAACTTAATGGAGTACGAATACAATATCAAACACCGACCTGGCTCAATGAATACTGCAGCTGATGCGCTCTCTCGCCTACCTGAGGATCAGCAAAAATTGGTATGCCTAGCCATAGTACAAACAACATCAAACCAACTGCACGGAAAAATCGCTGTATTCAATGCAAGATGGAAACCTGACTCGGCAGATTGCACCAGTTGGATATCCAATTATCGAAATAGTCATGCTGAGCTCACTTCAAAAAGCTATAATGACCTTGTGTCGTTCCAACGCAGTTCACATGGATTTTGAGAAGACCTTGGAGAAAACTCGCCGGCATTACTACTGGCCCAAAATGGATCAGCAGATCGAGACATTGTCGCTAAATGCGTCACCTGCCAACGAATAAATCAACGAACAACCAGATCAACGGGTGTTCTTGTTCCTAGTGCCATGCCATCCACTCCTAATGCTGCCATTTTAATCGATCACGCCTTTCCACTGAAGGAAATTGATGGGTACTAATACATCATTATCTGCATAGATCATGCCACTCGATACGTTGATGCTGCTACTGTAATCAGCACTTTTGTGGACGAATACCTCGACTACCTTTTCAACGGTTGGATCTACCGTTTTGGAGTACCGTTCACCTTCGTCACCGATCAGGGCCGTGGTTTTGTATCTCGCAAGTCCAATGCCACGTACTGTCATCTCAGAATCGAACATGTCACGTCAGCCGCCTATTGGCCTCAAGCCAATGGACTCATTGAAATAATTGCCAAAATGATCAAGCAAGCCGTCCACAAATGAGTATTTTCACGACAAGACTGGGTCAAGTCACATCCTAGCGTTGTGTTCGCCATCAACCCTAGTAGACAAAGCTCGACACAGTTCCCACCGTTTGAGCTCATGCACGGTTATCTACCTGTTCTGCCTGGAGAGCCTGACATTGGAATTATCAAAGAAGCAATTGACACCCTGAACCGCCTCGAACGGCTTGTCAAAACCCGTGAGGCCGCACGGATTAAAGTCAAGGCTGCTGAAGAGCTTTAAAAGGACCGCTGCGACTCTCAACACGACGAACCAAGATTCAAGATTGGAGACCTGGTATTGTATCCCACACAAATCCGCAAAACATTGGAACCATAGTACGACAAGCTGATGCATATCGAATTTATAAATGAAAACACCGTGAAGTTGCAACGAACTGCCAAAAGAAACCGGCAAGAGGAGTTCAAGACTGCCAATGTCCAGCAACTACGACCATTTCGTCATGACAAGGAAGGTTTCGTGCCCCTTCCTCGTTATCTTTTTGCAGAAATCGAGAACGGTGCCGCATTGCCGAACAACGTTTGCCCACAGATTGCGTCCAACAAACTGCCGGACAATCAACTGCCTTCCGTACCTTCGTCATTCGCACCATACCGATCGTCCTCCGAAGCGCTATGATGACTAGACTCCAAGGACGTCGTCGTCATCAAGTGGTCTTGTGAGCATCACCGAACCTCACCAAAAGATGGCAGCATCTGATAGGCGTTGCCAAGTTCGATAGGGGTTTCTGAATAAATGTATAGACAGAGAGAGGAGTTCGAGAGTATAAACGTTTTCCAGAGCGCAAGTAAAAATCGCTCCATAGTTTCATAGCCGTTGTAATCATTTACTAGTTTCGAAATCGACCACATAGTTGTTCCGCAGTTGCGTAATAGTTGCATCATTCCTGTAATATCGAAGATTGGGGGATAGTTCGATTCAAGTGCCAAGGCATGCGACGTCGGCGCGCGGTCTCGGGGCCGAAGCTTGCCGCCTATTTACTCCATTCTTACATCAGGAGAGACTATCTTGTAGGTTAGGTTAGGTTCCCCCCGAGCGAAGCGAGGCCAGGGGGTTGGGGGGGGGCAGAGCCCCCCTCTAGCAGAGCAAAGCGCTGCCTTCGCACGTAGTGTACGAACCCGAGCCTCGAACCCATGCGCCGACGTCGCATGGCTAGGCACCTGAATCGAACTGGCTCCGAAGATTTTTATTAAACGAATTTTTACAAGCTTTAAATCATCGTTTGGTCCAAGTGAGGTTAAGCCTAGTTGTCAGCTGGGCCTAACATCTTCGTTCTTGCTGTGGCGACCTACGAGACTGTCAGAGAAATGAACCATCAGCAAGAGAACCGTCCGAACCGTCCCTGACAGTAGGTAATTATGGGTACACTGCAGTCTAGTAGTTGTGAAGCCCGATTACAGCATAATGTTGGTGAGGTCCATGTTAGCACATCAATATTTGAAATTGCGATGGAAAAAGCCGATCGATGCATTCTTAAAACTACGTGCCTTTTTATTCATTGCAATTTATGGAAACGTGCTGAATATTGATCGGAAAAAAGTTTAGATTAAAAATAATAGTAATTATTTTACTTGTCTTCAAATCAGGTAAATCGGAAAATCTGTAAAGCATTTCGCCACTTTGGGCGACTAAAATTGCGTTTCTTGCGAGTACTTCCATGAGGTGTTGTTTATCACTAATGTTAATTTAGCGAAATTGCCAAACGTCATCTAACAAATAACTCATTTATATTGAATTGTTGAATTATGATAGAAAAGCTTGCATAAAATTCAATATTTAGAATGCAAGCGATTAAATATGCATCTTAAATTTTATGAATATCAGAGTAAGTCTTAGCAAAACCCTTGCAATTGTAAATTGAAGTAGCCTACTGTAAAAATCAATAAAACATTGCTGCAGTGCATTAATTGCGTTCCCATATGAGTGCTTATTGATTGAACTGCAATTATGAGATCTTGTTTAAACTGCAGGCTTTAGTTGTGCTTTACTTTTTTTATAACATTGCGCCTTGAAAACTATAAGACGTTGCAGGGATATAGTGGCGGCTCTTATAATTCAATTTTTGAATAATGCCAAACCGTTTTTATCAATACCCAGCATAATTCTTTGCACGATGTGTTATCGAGCTTAAATATTGTATATTATTCATAAACTGTATTACTCGAGGAAATGACATTGATCTTTGGATTTAATATTAATGGAATAGCACTATATTGCAAGTCGCACTGGGAACCTTGAAATTATATGACTATAGGAGAGAGGGGTATAAAGCAAACAGAAAGGCTGGGAATTAATTTCTAAAATTGTATATCATAGAATGAAAAACTAAATTGGTATAGAAAGCGACTGGAATACTAGACTTCCATCCTATATTTTTATTACTTGCATCCACCTTACCATTCCTTCATAAAAAGAAGTCCTGATACCCGCATCGGGAGAATGTTGTAATCGCCTATAACTTTTTATCGTCTCGTTTGTCACCTTCAGTTCGACCGTTTTCATAGTGTGAAAAATATATCCAAGAATGCTATATATTAATGCCGCATTAATTGTTTGTGCAGAATTTAATACACTGAACTTACCAACAGAAGCTTCTCAGAACACAGTGCTCAACAAATATCCAATTGCTGATCGATGAAGAAAACCGGCTGTAATTAAATAACAAATTTATCCAACATAAAATCAAAAAATGTGATGCGGAGACTTACATTCTGAATGGGAATAGACATTTCAAATTGTTGGCATCGTGTTAAGCCACAAAATATCAAATTTTGATAGAAGTGCCAACAGCTTCATGCGATGTTGAAACTAAAATAATGAAAATGGTTTTATTTGTCATTGACGCCATTTTGCTCCAGGCCCTATTTGAATGTACGCATAATACATATTGATGTTGTCATGCGTGACATTAAAAAATTTAAGAATTTGGAATTGTAATGACACTGATTCTGTCGACGTTTTTCCAAAAGTTATGCTGCAATTAAAACCATGAAAATTGACTTTTAAAACGTACATTTTTAATCAGCAGCGAAATTATAAAGTTTTGCCAAAAAAAGTTACCCAATTGCTAAAAAACGTGTTGAAAAAGCCAGCAGACATTTCTCTACATTTTTATCCATTCACCCTGCTTTGCATAATAGTTTGTAAATGCACGGTCCGTATAATGCATAACGCAAATGTTAAAGTTTGGATTCAAAAAACTGCTGCATTTTTAAGTCAACAGCCTTCTTTTTATATCCTTATCAGGCCCTTTTATTTTATGATAATCTGACATGCTTTTCTAAGGTCCCCTGAAAATTAAGTTGGTGATTAAACTCCAAAAAATATAAAAACTCGTTAGAATTTTTTAAAATTATTTTCCGAGATATTTGAGGTGAAAAATGTATAAAATGTAGCACATGTGCAGGTTCAGCTGTTGATCTCGACCACTTCCTGTATGGAAAACATGCTAGTAGAAACCAGTATTGAGCTTATTACAATGCCTTACAATATACAGGGTAATTCAGTGAAGTGTGGCAATGATAGATCATTTTGAGTCGTCATGGTGCCCCCTACCCCTCCCAGAAGTATTGTCACACTTCACTGAATCACCCTGTATATTATAAGTTTTGTTTTTGTCTATCAAATTAAGTTCATCAAATGTATTAACAGATTTCACGATAAAGATCCTTCGTTTGTTATAGCTTTCATTCGTTCCAAAAATTCCCATAGGAAAACGTACGAAAACTAGATTACCGTAAATGCTCGAACTGTGCCTCGGGGCTGTAATTGTTTTTTAATTTTCGCAGCCAGGGCAGCATTCGAATACCGGGCTTTAATCGAGACCAGGCTGTAATTGCTTTCTGGCATTTGGCATGTAAAAAGAATTAATAATCTATGGTGTTAAGAATTGTATACAAGTGGATAATCTAAACGAACATTACTTTATTTCAAATGGGTGTAAAACAAGCAACACATTATTATTTATCAATTGGAATTATCAGATACAGTAGTGGGAGAATTAATGTGAACACAAGTGATAATTTGTAAAAAAAAACTGCATTTATTGGTCATAAATGAATAAAATAGAAAAACGAACATAATTCAAGTTGCTTTGATGTGAAATATGTCCTCCCTTAGCTTTAACAACTTATTGAACACGTTATGGCATGGAATAAGTAAGTTTTTTCCATCTTTCCCTTATATGTTGGTCCCGAAACCATATCTGGATTACAGCTTCAATCAGTTTTGCTTTTGTTGATGATGAAATATTTCAAGGACAAAAAGATATTATGCCTTGATTTGCCAGTAAACTCACCCGATCTTAATGTTCCTATTGAAAACCTGTGGGCTAGAGTAAAAGCTAGACTGCTAGACTTCGCAAAATAGATTGCACGACAAAATCAAAACTGATTGAGCTGTAATCCAGTTATGGTTTGGGACCAGCAAATATCAGAAAGCTGTAAAAAAAAACATTTATTCCATGCCAAAACGGGTTCAAGAAGTTATTAAAGTTAAGGAAGGACATATTTCATATTAAAGCAATTTGAACTGTTAATTTTTCGATTTTTTCATCTATAACCAATAAATGCGGTTTTTTCCAAATTGTCACTTGTGTTCACATTAATTTGCACGCTACTGTAAATGGGAAGCTGAGTCGTGCAAATTCTCAGCTATATCAACAGTTTATTCAGCGATTGGCTTGAAAACCGGATTTATACCCGGGCTCAAATCGAGACCGGGCTATATTTACATCTTTCTAGACCTGCCCAGGGCAATATTCGATACCGAGCACTGTTCGAGCATTTACGGTAAGTCTAACTTTATCTAACTCAATCATCCAAGTTGGCGCTAAACATGTCAAGGCCCTGACTGCGGCCGAATAACCGCTGGTAGGGCCGACCGGACGTAATTCATAGACGAGGAGGTCTCCCTGGCCAGAGTAGTTCGGACGCACCTAGGGGAGATCGGGTTGAGAACTTGACTTGAGGGCCCAGGTGGCGTGGTTAATTAACCGGAGGTTCCGCAATTAAGATGAGGTCGCAGGTAATTCACGAATACAAAATTCCTTGAAGAGCAGGAGGTTAGGAGGAAACTTAGAGAATAATAACGAAGTTGACTTGGAAAAGTCCTCGTAGTGGCGTGGCCCTGAGAAAGGAAAGGCTGGGGTTAAAAGGACAAACTGGTTCAGGCCGGATGCCTTTTTCTGGGAACCAGAGAGAGTTCTAGAATCCTGCAAGTGTTATGAAACCAGTGGAGCCGATTCAGGGTTGTTTGACCTTTGAGTCGTAAAAAAACACAAGCAATTAAATATCGCCTACCATTCCAAATTTCCTTGGCGCTGTTTAATTGCTTTTTTCAGGGGAATAATCAGGGCAGGAATCTATATCTTCTTCACTGATGTTGTCTGAAGTTGAAACTGTGGTTCTACAAATTTCCAAAGCACATGTGCATGATCCGCCATTTAATTTCTATCGCATTTCTATGACTTTTGACTGCTATGGATGGCAGCCCATACTTAGGAAAATTTGACAGATGCCAGGTTTTTCTCCCTCTTTTACCAACTACCTGTCAAAATATTTTTGCATTTTAAACTGCTCACAGTTTACAAAGTCCAACACAGATAAAATCGAAAATTTACAGACAGTTTCCACATTAGGCCTATGTGGAATATATTTCGTGCAAATTTCATAAAAATTAAAAATGCTGAAAAATACCATGTCAGACCACCTTTAAGGTGCAAAAGTTGCATTCAGGGTGTTCCATCTAATTAAAGTCAGATAATAACTATGGTAAATTTTACAAAAAATAATCTGCTTTAAAAAAATGAGTTTCATGGAGCAATTAGCTTAGCCAATTCATTTCAGATAATCTTTTAATTGAAGTTACAATGTAAACCATGGAGTGACTGCGAAACACCAATAGTGAAAGCTGATGAATGATTATTTCAGAGCTATTGACATTTTACGTCATATTTCTTCAACTATAGCATTTACACAAATGGTTGTAATTTGAACGTAGTTGAGCATTACCTGGAGAATCGGAAAAAAGTTTGTGGATAAGCCAATAATTCCTGACGTTGATTTCCAAATATTGTGCAAATGTGGCCAACAATAACAAATATTTTTTTGTTATAACTTTGATAATGTTAATTGTTTGTAAAAGTGAAACATATACAGTAGAGTCTCGATTATCCTGGGGGAGGGGGGGGGTCTGGGCTCAGCTTACCGTGGATAATAAAAAAGCGGATAACACGGATGTTCGTAAAAATATTTCCCAATTTACACGCTGTACGTACTATGGACTGTTCGTATGTACAGTCGATGATCATAACTGTCTCCCTCATATTTGTATTTTTTTGACCGACTTCCGGTTGGCCGATTCTGATTATTTTTTGCCCAAAATGAGGATGTTCAGTAAGATTTTTTAAAAATGCAATCATTACAATTTTTGGCCCATGCAGAATTTGGCATTACGAAATGATTTTATAATTTCGCCTTTAAAATGTAGATTAACGTTCCAAATTTCAATTCCAAATTTCAAATCGAACAAATTAATTTTTCATTTAACCATATTTTGCCAGTTTTTTTACTTTAATAAGTGAAAAAAATTCCGATAAATTCCTAACTTTTTTCCTGTCAATAATTTCTCAAGCCGATACTGACCCCATTGAAATTTTTGAGCTATCCCAACCCATTGCGGAGATATAATAAGGTGGGCTATGCCAAATTCTGGGTTGGCCAAAAATTGAAATGATTGCATTTTTACAAACCTTACTGAACATCCTAATCTTGGGCAAAAAATAATCAAAATAGGCCAACAGGAAATCTATCAAAAAATACTAATATGAGGGAGACAGTTATGATAATCGACTGTAAGTATTATGTATGTACTATACATATACTGTATGAAGAAATTTACATTGTGCCTCTGCTGTCTAAAGAGCAACTGAATCTTTGTTGGGCTTGGCAAGACAATGACGGTCACCCAATGTTCGGCAAATCCAAGTATTTCCGGTTTAACCGCGGTGACTTCGCGGTTAACATGGAGCCCTCGGTTGAGACATGCACTGCGGTTAACACGGAGCATCGGATAATCGGATAACCGAGACTCTACTGTACTAGTAATTTCAATGTCATTTTCCTTCTTTGATAAGTCCTCAAAGCAATGATATGACTGTGTACATGCCTCAAAGAAGAATGTATGGATATCATTTTCGTAGAATTTCTGTTTAAAATCTGTAATTTTCTCCCATGTCCAGGGGAACAACAGGAGGCGCAGTTTCTCACACTCCTGAATTCCGCCCCACTTCCCCATAAGCCCCCACTCGATATTTATATCTGCTTCCAATATTACTCTCCAGAGAAAAACTAGGAAGTAAGTGAGTTTATGTGGTCGAAATCATGCTGTGAATCACCGTGACCTCTGACCGTTGGACTTTTACAATGGGCGTATTCGGCAATTCATACCTGTCTGCCTGGGTCGCCAGATATCTTGAGCTTTGGCTAGAAAAGTTTTTCAGCAATCCATGTGGGCCTCAGAGATGCAAACAGGTTTTTTGTTCGGCAAATCAAATGTCTGAGGAGTGACGTCATTTTCTCTGGCTGCCATGTCAGAGACAAATTTCTTGACCGGCTCCACAGACAACAAGATGGTGGCCACCATGGAATGTTCGGTCCAGTATGAAGGGTCGCTACATGCCATCACAACTGCATGACGCATAATCCGCCATTTTGAATTATTGAATTCAGAAATTTGTAGTCGGCAAACCAGATAAATTGCGTGCCAGACATGCACAGAGATGGGATCAGACTTGACGTCACACACTCTGGCGACCCAGACATACAGTATGAATTGCCGAATACGCCCAATGTATGCAAAGCATGCAAGCAGTGTCGGAGAGGCCCATGCCACCGTATGGAGAGTGTGGAATCACCAACTGCTGCATTCATTTCGTGTGAGGTAGGTCCAGGCACTACAGCCTTCTGATTACCCGCGGCGCCTTGAGTTCGCCCAATGGTTTCTGTGGCAATCTCAGGTGCAGCCCACTTCCCAGCTGAAGTACTGTTTTCTGACGAAGCAACGTTCGCTCATAATGGTGTGTTCAATGCCCACAATCAGCATGAGTGGGCTGATGGAAACCCATATGTCACTTGCACGCGCCATCATCAACCCAAGTTCTCCATGAATGTCTGGGCAGACATTGTTGATGAATGTGTGATTGGGCCATACATTCTACCTGCTAGGCTGACGGGGCGAGCCTACAGTGTTTTCTTGGCAGATATGATTCCAAGCCTGGTGGAGGACATGCCGTTGGCAGTCCGAGTGAACATTTGGCTGCAGCATGATGGGGCGCCAGCTCATTTCAGTTGTGATGTTCAGGAATATCTAACTGGAGCATTTGGGGAACGATGCATAGGCCGGCGTGGACCCATACCGTGGCCGCCGCGATCACCTGATCTTTAATGCTGGATTTCTTTTTCTGGGGAATAATGAAAGCCCTGGTGTACGAAACCCCTTGTGACACAGCGGACGACTTTGTGGCACGCATTGCCGTAGCAGCGAACACTATCCGTGAAAAGCCAGGGGTCTTCGCCTCAGTTTGGCATTCCATGCTTGAGAGGTGTCATGCATGCACTAATGTCAGTGATCGCCATTTTGAACATGTTCTTTGAGTCAATAAGCCCGCAGAATATCTTGGTACACATGATGATATGTTTTTCCGCTGCATGTTTCAGGCCTGGTCTAGTCATACCTGCAAAGGCCCGTGCGTGCGATTACATGCTTTTCAGCAATTTGGATTTCAGGTTTCCCCATCACCATTTGCAGCTGGATGGGAGTTGAGGTATGAATCGCTGTTTGCTTTGCATACATTGTTAAAGTCCAATGGTTAGAGGTCACGGTGATTAACAGCATGATTTCGACCACATTACCAGCGGTTTTCCTTCTTGGGGAGCATTCATTAATGATGTCACATTCTATTTCCTAATTAAAAACCAGAGCATTTGCGGACATAAGTTCATAGGACATTTGAATAGAAAAATTACGAACTTTCTTTCACTCACTCAGTGTGTCTTTTGTCCAATGAGTGAATTTCATAGTCCTCGACTGAATCTTTTGCAATTCCCTACAAGGAAATGACAGCCGCTGGGCGTGGCTGCCATTTGCTTGGACCCTACGCAGTCTGGGCAGCTTCTCCGCAAGGTGGAGACGTGACCGAGTAATATCAGTTGCTGCTAATACCATGTTGTGGCTATTAACTTAGTATACACTAACTTAATACCCAATACGATAATCGAGGAGCTAATTGCAGTAGCGTTCACACATAGTATCCTGTTCACAATTGTGACGTCATGTTTGTGTGATATTTACTGTGAAGAAAATGGCTGACTCGTCAGATTTCGAAGAATTTATTATGATGTTTTGGTAACACAACATAATTTTGCAAATGGAAAATAGTGGAGCTTTTGATAAAGGTACTATAATTATCAATGACCTATAATCTTAATTTTGAAGCAAGCTGCAGGAAGAGAACTATCGGTTAGAGATGAGTATCGAACTCTCAATTTCTTTCCAATCCCAAAATGCACTGGTGAACTCGCTAATTTAGTTTTTAAAACTCGGTTAAGATAGTTGCCAACTACCACTTTAGTTGTCAATTACGTAATTGTGTGAATTCATACCTGCTTAAGCTTAACGGCCTCTAACCACTTAGTTAGCAACTAAATGCTATGTGTGTACGGGGTATTAAGGGAGAATGGCCAAGAATGGCGATAAAGAAGCGAGGATGGAAAAGTGATGAAATAGGAGGGTGGAGAATAAATTAATTTTGTATAAATTTCCCCCCTTCAAAATCCCGATGGCTGTTGCAATTTGGAAAAGCTCTCTGGGGTTCTTTGTGAGCATAACTATGATCAAAAGTTAAATCAGACATTCACCTGGGTTGTTATGGCTCCGAAGTCGCTGGAAGCCCTTCTTGAGTTTGGTTAGTGTCTTCACATAAGCTTCGGAATTAACGGTGGTTCCTCTTGGCGTCACATCAATGAGAATGACACCCTCACAGTCCCAAAACACAAGTTTGAGGACTTCAGAACACATCACTAGATAGGGTTGGATGGTGTTACCCCATTCACCATACAGCTCTGACCTGGCTCCCTCAGACTTCCACTTGTTTGGGCCATTAAAGGATGCCATTCGCGGAAGGCATTTTGAAGATGACGAAGAAGTGATTCGCACAGTGCGGAAATGGCTTCGTGATCGGAACAAGGATTGGTACCGACAAGGCATACATGCCCTTGTGTCTCCCTGGAGAAAGGTCATCGAACAGGATGGAGATTATGTGGAAAAATAGGGGGTGTAAAGTAAACATCATTCTTTCGTGTGTGCAAGTTTCATTGCGTTTTATAAATTATCTTTGAAGAAAAAAAATGTGGTGCATTACTTTCTGGGCGACCCTCGTACAATATGGTATTACTTGGCCATGTCTCCACCACCGTGCGGGGAAGCCGCCGGGAACGCGCAGGGTTCAGGGGCGTGGCTGCAATGCTGTGTAGTAGTATTCCGTATTCTCAGCTACGGTTCCAGAAGGGAATATCAAAAAGGAGATATATGAATGTAAAAAATATTCCTAATAAAATTAGTGGATTTGTAACTTTTTAA
>WWPM01023934.1:0-19875 GCA_023279145.1 Glomeris maerens
TATATATACTTGGCTCGTTTGTTCCTGCTGGTCAGTTGCTTCTAATCCTTCTAATTCTTTACTACTGACTTGTTATTGTTAATTATGCTCTGAATAAATATTTGTTGACATACACAACAGTAGGCATGCGTTTACTGTACATTTTGTAACAACGCTGTAGGCATTAAGAAACCTATTTTCTTATAATTAAGAATGATTCAATATACAGGGTAACCACGAAAGGCATCTCCAATTTAGACTGTACAGTACACAGTTCATTTTTCACAATATCATTTCTGTTTTGTAATATGCACGTGAATATATGCCACTTGTTTCTATAACATGTAACAAGAATGTCTCAAGAGGCAAAAATGCGAGATTGATTTTCAAAAATTTGTTTGTTGAATAATCAGTGGCACCGAGCTGAACGTTCAGGACTGGTAAAATAATTACCTACCAATGATTGGTAGGTACTCGGTTTGTAGAGCTCCCTGGTTCGGAAATGTCTCACCCATGGACATCCTGTCTAGATGCCGTTTTCCCTCAATTGTTACCACACTTTTGTCACTCTCAATCTTGAATCTGAAGTTTCTAAAACTTCCTGTCCTTTCCTTTTAAAAAGTTAGCCGAATTTTATCTATCCATACTCAGTTATTGCTGAAAAGTCTAACTACATTGTCTGTTTTGTTTTGGCAAGTTCGTCAAAAAGTATGTAAAGTACTCCTCAGCAATAAGAACTATTCTTCATTATTAGTGAGCTGTCACTCATTTCACAAACAATTGGCCTATGATGAATCTTATTTAATACCACTACCATTCGATACTAGATGGCGTTTTGCCAATTTCTATTGGTTTATAATAACATAGGAGCATTACAAGATTTTAGATTTTACAAAGGCTACATAGATAACTGTGTCTGCTGAGGTTTTTGTATGAAAATGTACAAATACTACGCAGAATGTTCAAGTTCCTGTTCAGATAATGACAGTTTGTGTCAGCATGCATTTGAACATTTCCAAAATTACTCATGTGCTTTAATCCATACTGTATACAAAAATAATCTATATATTTGGTATGCACCATTTTTCAACAACGAACAACCTCACACGTACTCAAATATACCGGTATTACATTCCGGCTCTACACACGCATGCATTTTTTGAGCAGTCTTACCTCGAGAGATTACAATTACAATCACTAAAAACCCACACTGTATAAAAAAAGGCAACAGACCCACTTATAATATACAGGGTGTCCCATAAGTCCGTTGCCACAGCCACCAATTTTGAATGCCTCCTGTTATGACCGAGGGCCTCCAATCATAACAACACTCCAATGGTTACCTCGGTCATAACAGGAGGCATTCAGAATTGGTGGCTGTGGCAACGGACTTGTGGGACACCCTGTATATGTATATTAAAATTATGGCATTATCAATGTCATATTTTACACAAAAAAGCTACTGCTATGTACAAGATGGCATACTGCGACATGCGCAATGAGTACAATGTTTTGAAGCCATTTGTGCTCTGCAATTAATATTAAACATTATTAATCAGATACATTTGTAACCTAGTGACACCTATTACTATGAATTATTGATCATAAAAACACAATTTACAATGATTAAGATTTTTCAAAAGACTGTACAGTCTGCGAACAATCAAGTTTACGTAATTCGTAATTTCACGGACAGTATTGCATTTCTTTTTTGAAGTTCACACAATATTTTATAATTTAAACTAAAATGTAATTGACTGAAATTATTTCTTATACTTAATTTAATTCTGAAAATTAATTACAAAATTGATTATTTACACGATTTGGAATAATGATTTAAATCCGGAATAAAAAAATTCAAAAATTTCTGTTAAGGACCTTTTATAAGGACCTAAACAGATGCATAAATACGTAAAAGATTTAACA
The DNA here is from genome assembly GCA_023279145.1 of Glomeris maerens. NCBI lineage: Eukaryota > Metazoa > Arthropoda > Diplopoda > Glomerida > Glomeridae > Glomeris > Glomeris maerens. The sequence continues at coordinate 1,906 of WWPM01023934.1, forward strand.
AGAAATACTATTACATTATCAGATAAAATTCACAGCATTCATTATTAGTTCTTGCATTTCTTTTCAAATAAGAATCCGGAAAAATGTTAAGTAAATTCGGACATATTTAAAAAAAAATTGAGTTATACAAGGAAAAAGTTATCAAAACGTAACTGTATTTTTCTCTGAGCAACAAACAAACAATTAAAAAAAAATATAAACTGAAATTATAATCCAGCTATTTAGGGAAAATCGCTAAACTCGACACAGACTTCCAATAATAAAACCATTTAAACCAAACCAGGTTTTCTGTACAATCTTAAAAACATTAAAAACACAGGGATCAATGATATACAGAAAATAGATTTTTCACCCATTTTTAAAATGGCTTCTCCAACAAGATATGTGATGATCGTTGAGATTTTCTTAAATTGCTTCTTAAAACTTCCATTCAAATAGGTAATAATTTGCACTGATTAAGCAGTAGTTATTTTTACTTTTAATACATTAAAAAAGGGAATAAAACTTTGCAGCTTATAGCCGCATCTTAAGTTTCTCTATAACATGTTCATGCAAATTATCTTATTTTGTCTTCACTGGTGCCATTTTGTTTCTTACCTTTTTGCGCTTTATATTGATTAAAATTTAGCTAAATGAATCACACGAGTCTTTATAGAATCACGCATGATTTCTTCGGCTTCTTATGCGCTACTTTTATAGGTGGTCTTTCGGCAGCTTGGAATTTCCTAAATGTAATTAATATACACTATTAAAATTGATTTGCAATTACAATTATGGTCGGTTTTTAAAGAGGAAATCAATTAATTAAAATGGGATTTTGTACAAAAGACTAATTAAATGTATAATTACATTACATTCAACAAATTTAAATTTAACCAATCAATTACACAAATGAAATAAATAACAAAATTTGAATTACATTACTGAATCAACCAGTTAAAGTATTAAATTAAACGCATCCATTCAAAAAATAACAAATGACTATTTATTTTGACAAACTTTCAAAAAGTTAATTGTAAATTTGTTAACAAAGACATTAAGCCAATCCAATTTCTGTTTTCTTCTTTTAGCTACCCAATTTATATTTACCATTCCTGGAAAATTAAACAATAACGTATTTACAAATCACACTGTTATCAATTCGCTTAAACAGAAATAGATTTCAGTTGACAACTTAAAAACTTCAGAATATTTTTTTGCAATTTTTCTTTGGTTAATTTCTCAGAATCCACAAAGGGTAGATTACTTTGAAAAGTCAAATTCCCAGATCTCCTTAAAGCCTTACATCCTGCAAATAAACCATATCTTTTTGCACTGTCTTCTTTAAAGTCAAGCAGCTCCAAAATAGATTTTTAAGTGTTTCAGTTTGTGAGCCATGCATGCGCAGCGATTGCCGCGTCAGCATCACAAACTTTAAATCTTAATTTACTTTAATGTGTCATACCAATTTCCCTTTTTGATGATGCCTTCGTATTTAATACAATTCATTTTAAACATTCAGTTACAATTATATGAACCATGTTTTTAAATTGAATGACAAAAATACCAAAATATAATTCAACTGTACAATTTCCATTCAAATTCCCAAACAAAAATAAATAACTTTTCTGAACAGATATATTCTTTATCTTAATTAACATTTAATTAGATTTAAATTTAATTCAAAACATGCTAATCAATTTCTAATTAACACATTAAAGTTCAAATTTCTACAAATCCGCAACTTCCAATCAGAATTTTGCTCAAAATACTGAAAATTAAGCAGAATTCTAATAAAAAAAAAAGAAATTATTTAATCAATTCATATATTTCTTTTTCTAGTTAACAATGTCAAAAATCACCTGACTGTCCTAACAAGATCATGAAAAGCTTGATCCACGTTCATTCGTAACTTTGCGCTGCATTCAATGTACGGTACTTTCAGCTGATTGGCCAATTGACGCGCTTCGTCAACTCCAACCTGAAAAACCCAATCATTTCTTACAAATTCTAATTAATAAAATTCTAAACAAGCAAAAAACAACAACAGAACACCACTCACAACTCTTTGATGTTCCAGATCTGCCTTGTTTCCGACTAACAACATGGGAAACTCATCTCTGTCTTTGACTCGTAAGATTTGTTTGTGAAATTTGTAGATTTCATCGAAACTGAAATTTCCAGGACATTTTTGGTAATTTGTAATTGGCAAATTTTCACTGGACACAGTGACTTAAATTGAGTAAATGTGAAATAACATAATGAAGTCAAATCACCTGCTGCGCTCACTGACTGCAAATACCAATAAGAATCCTTCACCGGATCGCATGTACTGTTCCCGCATAGCGCTGAATTCCTCTTGTCCAGCAGTGTCCAAAACTATTAGAAATAATTAAAAAAACAGATTTAGAAATTGCGACAATAATTCAAAACAATAAGACAAAAAATAAAACAAATTCAGAGTACTTTTGATACGCGTAAAAAATACGGAACCAAATTAATCTCCTGTCTTTCAATTAAATTGGTGCTTATTTATTCCTGGAAATTACATCACAGTTTCTTTTTTCTTGTTTGTAATACAGCTGGATTATAAATCAAATATTTAAAAAAAATAAACACTAGTAAAAAAAGATAAAGATAAAGACAAACATAAACTTGTAATTTAACATTTGCCAGCTGTGGAACTGAAAATTGCAAGTGATACACTGTGACTCAAATAACTAGAACATGTACAGCAATCATTTAGCAGATATTTAAACATATACAGAGGAAATTGAGAGCAAAATTACTTTATCAAAACAAAAATGTACAAAATTTCTCCATGCACATAATCACATTGTAAGTGACAAAAACATTTTATAGCCATACAAACACAGTATATAAATGTACAGTGTATATATTTATTTTTAAATTTCCTCAGATTTTATTATAACAAATATTTAATATTCACAAATAAAATCACATTATCACATATATTTTGTTTAAATCATTATTACAAACCAGTATTGTATGCAGTTTAGCAAATACATTCAATAGATTGCAATTGAAATAACATTTCAAAACAAAAATCTTCAATTTTCTTCTATTTTCAATATACAAACCTGATAAAGAATTTTACTGTTGTCAACTTACTGTCTAGCCTTGCCACAACGTCATCGATGACACACTGCTTAGTGTATGAATCTTCAATAGTAGGATCATAGTCTGTTACAAAGTAAGACTGAAAATACATAAAAATTCTCATTATTTTTGGCGGCCATTTTCACGACAAATTTACACTTATATTGCTTTATTTCAAGTCAAAATGATCACCAATCTTCACGAATAAGTATATAAAAGATTAAAAAACGCTAAACAATGTTTTATTATTGCTACAGTATTTATAACAGAAAACCGAGTTGTAATTAGGTAAATTTGAGAAATGCAGCTTCAATGAAGCCTAGGCCGCCATTGCTTTGCTAGGCATCAAAATGTCGGCAAATTGCAACACAAAAAAATGCAACAGGCCAACTGGGTTTTATTGGTTTCAATTGCAATGAAACTGCACATTTATAGAACTTCCGGAGTCGGTTTTCATTCTGAACAAAACTAGGTTTTTCGTATAATTATTTAGGAATCAAAATAAGCCTAATTGTCAAAATTTCACAGGAAATCGTCAGGAAATGGTTCATATTTACAAATATTTAACCCATAAAATGGTGATTACTGCAAAGGAATGACTTTTTAGATCGATTACAATGGTTATATAAGTTATGAAATTTAGGAAGAGGACATGTAATTCAAATGTATAATCATCAAAAATACTAATACGTACAACGCAATTTCCATTAGGCTTATTTAATTGCAGAATAAATACCTAAATAAAATGACTATACTCTGTTCAGGGGTAAGAAGGGAATGATGGGCTCTATGGGGTGACGTCACTTTAACTACGGCGCTTGTGCTATAATCGTGAAATTAGTAATCCTCTGCCGACTTTTCACAATTTTTGGGTTTTCAAAATGGAGGACGAATCCGTCGCTTCGAGTTTTTTCTTTTTTCATTCTCCCAGTGCATTTAATAGATTAAAAAGTATTTACTTTGATATATTTTTGCTCATTTTCAATCATTAGTCATAAAAATATGTCCGAAACGTTCATTGAAGTCCACTTCTGACAAACGTAATTGGAACTACTTTCTTTAGTGGAAGCACATTGGTTTAAAGAGGTCGAATTGCAACCCCCCACCCCCCATAGAGCCCATTATTCCCTTCTTACCCCTGAACAGAGCATACACAAAAACTACAACAAATGGTTCACAAACACTATAACCATTAGTTGAATATATCTATATTTATTGCACTTAAATATATATTTTGTCTGTCAATAAATATAATGTAATTTTATTTTAAAAATAGATAAATTAAAATACACAAATTAATAATTAAACAAATGCATCAAACTATACTTACAAAATGTTAATTCACAAACTTAATTCATACAGAACCAATATGGAAAACGCAATTCCCATGAAACAAAGACATAAAACAAATAAAAGGGATAATAAGACAATTTCATGAAAAGTAATGACTTATTTTCTTTTGCTACAAAGTGCTATAAATCAATCAAAATGGAAATTTACATTATTCCAATTCAATTTCCTCATCATTTGTTTACATTGCTATTCATAAATATTCTAAGTTGAAATCATTATGACCTTGTACAAAGACAAGCCCCTTTAAAACAAAACAAGAAAGGAAAATTTTCAGAACCAATCAAGTTTGTAGGTCATTACTTTTGTGTGTGAAGCAAGAATAAATACATAGTGATCATAGTACTAACAAATTGACGACTATGTGGGCAGTTAGTTGTTCCTATACCACACATTGCCATTTTAGGTTATAGCACATGTCCGATTTCACTTGACCTGCCAAACCTGTTCTCAGATATTTTAGAGAAACTAGGGAAAAGATTTTTAGCTGGTAAACTATGTAGGCACACTACTTATATTATATTTAGTATTATTCCTCTTATTTTCAAAATATGTAGGAAATTAAACAGAATGCTATCTACTTGGTGGCACTTGACTTTCCAAAGAGGGAAATTACAAAAAGCAACAGCATCTCACTATGAAAAATGATTAGATATATAGGAAGTTCAATGGAACCGACTGAGTAACATTTTACAGGAATACAGGAAAGAGGACAGTGTTTTTTAAACATATACCAGAACATGTGACATTCAGCAATTCCTGTTAGATAACAAGATACGAAAATATTATGAATAATAACCATCAAACATTTCCAGAATGCAATTGAATTTCAGTATGCCATTTAATTTCTGTATTTATTTAGTATTCGTTCATTTAATTTCTATTTTTAATTCATGTTTATTCATTTATCTATTTAGTGTTCATTCATTTAACCTTGCTATTTCATATTTAACGATATAATTTAATTAATTTATTTAATATTTATTCAGTTCATTTATTTCTTTTGTATATATTCAACTGGTTTTTCTGTATTTTTACTTATTAATTTAATTTCAATATTTAATTAATGTTTATTCGTTTAATTAATTTATCTTACTTAGCATTCATTCATTAAATTTTGTTATTTCATATTTATTCATTTTCATTAATAAATTATTTAAAATTTATGTTAATTAATTGATTTATTTCGTATTTATTCAACTGATTTGTCTGTATTTTGTATTTATTCGTTTGATTTTTGTGTATTTCGTGCGCACTCATTTAGAATTCTTTATTCATTTGTAAATATTGAATTCAACATATTCGTTAAGTTGTTCAAATATTTCGTATTTATTCATAGTATTAGTTTGTCTTACTGATAAATTTCAAAATGTTTAAATATTTGCATAAATTTCCATTTCTAATATTACAGAAGTGTAGCTACTAATTACTAAAAACACTCAATAAATATTGCAATGAATGATATCTATCACAAGGCTTAGTTATGAACATTTTCGAATATCTGAATGTCATTCAAAATTTAAAAAAAAACTACAAGTAAGTCCGTCAAAAATACAAACAAACAAATTATGAATGGCAGCCATTTTGAATCAAATTTGACAAATTTCAAACATGAATCACAAGTTTCCAGGAAAGTTGACAAAGTGGAGTTTCTGGGAAAAAAAATAGCAAATAGTACATACATAATACTAATCATAATTTTGCCGATTCTCTTTCCTACTTTCCAAAATTCTGATCTGTGAACTAAAATGTCTCCTTTTTCCAAATTAGGAGATTGGAAACGGCAAAACAGGTCAGAGTCACTATTAAAATAACATTTGGAAAAAACAACCACACCCACATAAAGTCAGCCTAAAAACTCTTTTCAACATCTGTGTACAGTGAGCATCATTTAAATAGACAGTAAAATGCACAGTTGGCCTTGGAAGTGATGTTAAAGTAGCAAAAACCGATTTGAAATATCTAGTCTTACACATATTCCACAAATTCAACGTTTAAAACTTAAATAAATGCCAATGTAATCATAACAACAACAATGATGATGAATATAATGATAAGAATTTTTCCACAAAATTTACCAAGATTTTTCAAGATTCTCTAATTTTTCAAATATATTTTTCTAGATTTAATAGTTTTTTTTTAAGGTTTTCCAATATGTCTCCAGCTTTTCTAATACCTTTTCAAAGTTTTCCAATATTTTTCCCAGATTTTCAAATACTTTTTAATGTTTTACAATATTTTTATTGATTTTCTAATGCATTTCAAGGTTTACAAAGACTTTTATAGTTTTTCAATATTTGTAAATAATTTGTAAACATTTTCTAATACTGCTTCAATATTTTGCAAACTTTTCACAAGATGGTGAAAAAGTATTTCAAAATTTTCAAACATTCTTCACAGATTTTCAAATATTTTCAAAGGAAAATTCCTAGAGTTTTAATATTATGCAAAATTTACCAAATTTTCCAATACATCTTTACAAATATGCCGTTCTATTTTTTAAACTATACCAATATACTTTTGTCCGCATTTTACAGTGCAATTTCAAGATTTCATAATATTTTCTAATAGAAATTCCAATACAATTTCAAGATATCCCAATATTCTAATGAAGATAACAATTGACCAGAGATGATGAGCTTTAATGGGCGTGGCCGCACTTCTACATACATGCATAAAAAGTACATCTAAAACGTCTATTTTACCTGGATAAACTGTATGGTGATTGCACTTTTTCCCACACCACCTCCTCCAACGACCACCAACTTATACGTCTGCGCAAAGGCGGCATTTTCGTGCACTCTCGACATTTTTCAACTGCCAATGTATATTCTTCTTTCCTACATACAGTTTTACAGTGTGATATGCACCTCGGGTACAGCGAACTTGGCAAATATATAAACCACCAAACCACGTCCCACTTTCACGAAAAAATCCTGCTGTTCATTCACCGAAGACCTTCAACGTTCACCCACTTCTCGTCATCATTGTCGTCGTTTTATTTGCTTCGCAAAATGGTTGCAACCGATACAATTACCAGCAATTCAGAGTGGCCAACGCGTATCTCGGTCGCCATTGGCGGCGCCATTTTATGACGAACGTGCAACCAATCGCGTTCGATCTTTATTTCGCCTAGAGACAGCGCATCGAAATCATTGTGGAAATCGTAACTAAACATAGAGATATTGAATAATTCACGAAATAATATTATCTGCAGCGCTTTTGATGCCATAAATCCGTTGTACCGCACATGCGCAGCATTGCAGGAGACAAAACATGCATGCACTCAAATTAACTACAATTCCCAGGATCCCTAGCTGCAAGAATACGTCCATTATTATTTTTTAAAAAATATGCAACAAATAATTTCAAGTTGCGTTTTCGATTAATAACGGTCACATTCAAATTCAAATAGTCAGTGCGAGTTCGCAACGCTCTCATTGGTACGTTCAAAGGGCCATATTCGAATCACGTTATTTGGCCACACCCTTCTAGGCAGGTACTTGATATGTAGCCCCGCCATGATCCCGCCTCTGAAGCTGGAATTTTGATTGGTGGTCTTTAGGCTATTTAAAACGTTACCAATAAATTGCAGCGAAATCGTTGTCCTGGATTCGAGGCTAATAAGAACGTTTTTTGAATTAGTAATTTGAATTTAAACCGCCGCCATACTAACGTTCCATTTAACATTCCACTTCCTATATCGTAACACCCAAGGTTATTAGAAGTATAAAGGTGGCTCATTCCTCTGTCGAGCAGTGATTGGCTGCAGGACTGCGTCCGCAGTGACGCGCCAAGTGGGCGGTTCCAATGATTTTTCCAAATTCCAATGTTTCGAATGATATGATATATGAAGAAAAATATTTAGGTGTTTTTTCTGCATCGGGCACCTCATTCACAAAATTTGGCACCCTATCACCAAATTAGGCTTTGAGGGGGAAAAATAGATTAAAAACTGAAGAAGTGTCTGCCATTTTGTTTGACATTTCGGTAAATAGGCGGCGGACTAACACATATTCAAGTCCATTACATGAAGCGTTTTTAGCCTCCAATAGGCTCCATTGATTCATGGAAATCCTTTATTAAACTTGTTTTAAATTAATAGTTCGGCAAAGTTGGGGAAAATAGTTTTATCACCATAATGGGCGATTTTACTACACTATACCTCAATTATGATAGAAACGATGAAAACCACACGATGACAGTTCGATATTCGGAAATTCGACATTCGAAAATGCTCCGCAATGACGTCACGGGACAATCCATTTTGGCGGGAAGAAGGAACGAGCCCCCCCCCCCCTGCGTAACACCGATGAGTCGCAACGCGCCATCTACCCACCAGTACAGGAACTCGCCAACAAATGCAGTAAAAATCAACATTACAATTGAAATCGCATAAAAAAGACAAAACCCTTGATTAATTTCTGCTGTTTATTTCATTAGCAATTAACTATACATACACATTCTGCAAACATGCATTTCCAATTCCCTATTTCCTAATAATTAAATCAACCAATCGTAAAGTGGCTACTTCATTCACGCAGTTCTAACTGACAAATCTTTCAAATCTGCCAGGCATTTTTGAAGCGCTTCTTTTTCCTAGGAGACAAATAACAAACATAATAATAAACATCTTAATCGATTAATAAAATTCTAAAATAAGAGACTAATATTGCAAACCTGTTGCGGAGAAATGCTTTTGACAACGTTGTTCGTTATCCAGTTTACCATGTGTTTCTGTTGCATATTACGTTGTACATTTTGAATTTCGAGTTGGTAATCCTAGAAAATAACATTGCAAAATTCGATGAATTTATTATTTTGACTAATAAATTATAAGAAATAAATATAGTGGAATTATATTTAAAAATTACGAGTCTTTTCTTGACTTCTCGGAACACGGCCAACATTCTCTCGCGGTAATTGGTTTCCAACTGCATCAGCACGTTTTCCTACAAAATTTCACACGAATATTCGAAATATAATTGCTATAATATTACATATCAACACAGATAAATTGGTAATTAAATAAACGTACTTTTTTCGCATCGAAAAGCACTTTCTGGCCTTGGGCACTCCACTGGCTTTTTTCTTCGGCCACAATTGAATCTTTCAAATGTGAAATCGTGTTGTTTCTGTAATTTTTCCAACCATCTTCAATTTCCTAAAATCAAACCAACAAATACATTAATTGAATAGAATACCAAAAACATGTGAATTTCAGCTTCAAAGAACTGCTGTATGAAAACCCAAAACTCAAAATCGGTTATTATTTCTAATTACTCAGAAAATTACGAAAATTTATATATTTTACCTTCCATATAACTGCAAAAGAAATAGATAACATGATCTCGTGATAATATGAATTATTCAAAGAAAGAAATTAAAAAGTTAAAATTATTGCACATAATTTTACAAATTTCCAAAATAAAGGCTTATATTTAATAGACAACAATGTAAATTAAATTTTGTGAGTTTATGTCTTTTTGAGAAAAAAAGAACAAATATTTCATTTCATGAAAGCCGTTTTATTTTTAAGGAATTGCTGTCATTCAAAATTTAAACTCAAAATTGTTCTCCATTATAAACCATTTCCAGAATTATTTAACTTTTAATTTCTGTCAAATTCTTAAAAGCGAAATTATATTTATTTACATACATTATTATATTTTCCTTAACAAGTCATTTATCATTTCCAAAAAGTCATTTAAACTAAAATTTGTGTATATCATAAATAACAATTGAAAATGCTTTCATTAAAAAATGAACGGTCCACATAGTCATAAAGTTCACAATATAAATTTTTAGTTTCATTTCCCAAAAAAACTCAATCAACTGTCCATATTTTTGTTAACAACACTCAAACAACAAGAAAGTTATTTGAAAGGCAAATAAGGAATAGCCAACTTATTTTTCCCGGCAACTGTGAATCATTTAAGAATGAGTGACATACCAGTTGACAGAAGTTCTGTAGTTCATTAGACAGTTTGAAATCACAAATAATATTCATAACATATACGTACATCAATTCCCTTGTCGGCAAAAGCGGCAACTTGTGGCCCAAATTTCTTGATCGCAAACACCGCGAGGATCAACAGCGTGATCCCGTTGTAAAACTCGTGATCCATGACGTAAATCTCCTTCGACAGCAAATAGGTACTGAGTCCAACTCCAAACACGTAAGGACCTATTTCAATACAATCCCACAATGGGCAATTCATTCATTTTCCACACATAAATAATTCTGTTATGCTATCAACGGTCACAAACCCGTCACTCCTGTCTTATTGTAAAAGAACTGAAACCATTCTTCAGGAATGAAGCCAAGACGGACCTTTCCTGGGTACAAGGGCCTCAAGCGGCGAGGGAAATTCACAAGATCCCTTTCAGGTCCTTCGATGATCTTCACGTCAGAGTTTTCTTGTTTCGCTTGGTGATGGCAAATCCTGTAATCAACAAACCAAACTACTCCATTTATAACTGTACATAAATAATTACGGATTAAATCTTTGTGGTGACTTCTTCATTTTTACCTCACACTTCCGGTCAGTTGCCGAGAAACACGAAGACCATATTCTGCAAACATACAATTTGTCCAGTAAATACAATTTGCAAGATTATGAAATTTATTCATTTCAAAATTACATAATTCCTGTATTTAATCGGATTTTTGCTCAAAATATATGAAACAAAAAATTCGAAATTATTACAATTAAATAACAATGGATGGTTGGATTCATTGTTCAAGAAACGACAAGACGTGGCAACTTTCAACGTAAAAACAGGAAAATGAGCGTTAAATTTTCACTTTTGCATATTTAGGCCTAAAAATGAACACTAATTTCAATATTTGTCATTAGATATATACTGTATTTATTGCATTGAAAAACTGGTTATTCTACATTATTAATCCTTTCAACAGTTATGTATTTTTGTTCAGATTCAGCTGGGATCACAGAGTAATAAAAGGCAAGGATCAAATTCTCTAGGAGCATTTCATAATTTTGAGTAAAATATCGAGGACAAAACGCGGTTGTTTCTAATATTATTGCTGCAAATAAAGTCGGACAACTACGGAAACATTATAACCTGATCTTAATGCTAGTCGAGAAAGCATTTTCAGCAAAAGGAATTCCTTTCTTAATGGCGGAAAGAATCTGGAAATCGCCCGAGTCGATCGGGGAAAATGAGATTTTTAGCAAAATGGCCGACCACGAGCGCGCCGACAAGGCGCTGGACAATTTGGCGCCGGAATTGTTACCGCTTTTCGACACGACATGCCATCAGCGCCATCTGTCCGGTGGTTGCAGAATGCTTTTGTGCTTCAGAAATCAGACAAATATACATGCAATTGTTGCCTATTTTGCATGTAATAATTGTTGGTTGCAATAAAGCTATACAAATGCATTGTGATACATATGAATATGAATGTATTCTGGGCGATTTAATTAGCTAAGTAATTAAAACATCTCAATTATTTCAATGTTCCGGCCCCTCCTGGATTCCTATTAAAATGTAATTCATATACACTAGGTGTTATTTCACAGATTGTACAAACTGAAACCGGTGATAGAGGGCACTAAAATAAGCTTTATTAATTAATGTAACTAGGGTGAAACGTTCACCATTAAAAGTTGCAATGGAAAATATTGGGGAAATGTATTGCATGAATTGAGGGATCATCCATACAATATATTCGCAAAAATCGCTGAAATTTGTACCCCTACCCCCTCTTTAACAAAGTTGTAACAAATCCCAACACCCCCACCCCCCCGGGGCGAACGTAATGTATAATATAAATGACCCCCCCCCCCTTTTTCGGTAAAAGACATGCAATTTCTAATGGCTAAAGTTTCAATGAATGTACAGTAGTCGTTTATCCGCACTAATTGGGACCAAGGGTTGTGCGGACAACGATTTTTGCGGATAATTGAACATGCGTTTATTTAATGCAGAAAAACACATGCAGAACACACAGAACTGATTTTAGACCCTTCTTCGCTAACTAACTTCATGCATAGCTCAAACTTTCTTCTGTTCAGGCTGTAATATCATAAACAGTCCTCTTTCCGATCTTATATAACATCACCTTTATTGAGTCTATTGATACTCTACATTTGTTCTCGATTGATTAAACATTCCGATTTCGTTTAACTTGGTCACTACTCGTTCAGGTAATGGTTAAACTGTATAAAAACGCAATTTTACTGTGCGAAAGGTGTGTTTCAGAAATGCGGATAATTGACATTGTGGATATTTGACGTGTGGATAAACGACGTTCTACTGTATTTACTACATGTAAAAAGGAAATTTTGTTCTAACTTTGCAAATATTCGGATTTGCACGGCAATGGCGGGAAAAAATTATGAACACACACATTATGGAATTATACCCTCTCCCCCCATTTTATCGCACACTTTTGTCACAGTCACCGAAGACCCCTCACCCTTAAAGCAAACGTATTTTATGGATGATCCATAAGTGTTTAATTACAGCGCTTTACAGTAAATGCTGAAATGTGGCGCCATTACAAGTAATGCAAGCGTCACATCATCGAAGCATTGATTGCTGCACCCTCTCAGAAATGACTGGCATGTCATAAACACTGCCAGCAGCAGCTGCAATTCTTCATGTGGCCCTGTAGGAAGTATGAGGGGCAGTCAAATAAAAATGGAACACCCATCACACAACACAATACTGTTGTTATGTATTGACAGTGCACAGGTCCTCATGGTTGTTTTGCTATTGCTGAGGAGGTGAAAGTAGGGAAAAGTGTGTTCGTCCAGCATTCAAAATGAGCAAAGAAGAGCAAAGAGGTGTTATTCGTTTCATTGGTGGCTGAGGGTGCCGGAACTGGGGAGATATATCGTCGGATGTCTGTGGTGTATGGCGAACACTGCATGTCCCAGACAAGTGTGCAGGTGTGGCAGAAGAGATTCCGCAAAGGACGCACATCGCTGCAAGATGATTCGCGCCCGGGACAGGCCCATCGAGTCATTACGCCTGATGTGATTGCACGGATTGGCGGTGTGATCCGGGAAAACCGAAGAATCACCGAGGAAGAAATTCATATTCAGGTCGACATTAGCCACGGCTCCGTGCATGCCATTGTCAAAGATCACCTGAAGTTCCGCAAAATTTGCGCGCAGTGGATTCCACATCAACTGGTGGAGGAACAAATGATGAACGGAATGACTGCCTGTCTGAGTCATCTGAAGCGGTACGACGATGAAGAGTATGCGTTTCTGTCACATATGCGTTTCCGTCCCCATACTGCCAATCTGGTGCATGATAAGCTACAGAATTTTGGCTGGGAAACAGTGCAACATCCTCCATATATCCCAGACCTTTCCCCTTGTGACTTCCACATTTTTGGCGACCTAAAGAAAGGCCTTTGTGGACGTGTTTCATTCGATGAGGAGGTGCAAGAGTGGATGAGGTTGTGGATCCGTCAACAACCTACCTCTTCTACAAGTCTGGAATTGATCATCATGTTTCCCAGTGGGATCAATGCATTAACTCCTCTGGCCATTACTTTTGAATAAAACAATTTCCATTGCCACTTTGCAGAGGGTGTTCTGTTTTCATTTGACTGCCCCTCATAATTCAGGCTTGACAAATCGGGAGATCTAAAGGAGGCGAAGCCACTGCCCCACTTCTGCCAATCCATTGTGCCCAATAGGTAGCATCCAGGTAATGGCACACTTCCCTGCAGAAATGGGAAGGACCCTATCATGTTGGAACCACATGTTACCATGAATTGCGAATGTGAATGTATCCAACAATTGTGGCAACTGTTCCTCCAAAAAGATGCAGTACGATTAGCCATTCAGTCATTCAGGAAGCAAGTATGGTCCAAACAGACAGTCGCTGAGGATGTCTGCTCAAACGTTCACTGAAAACCGTTATTGGTGCACACCTGGTCTCAGAGTACATGCATTCTCCTGGCTCCAAAAATGGCTGTTGTGCACATTAAAAGCACCATCTTTGGTAAATGTACCTTCATCAGTGAATAGTATATGAGAAGGAAAGGCTGGCTGAACTACAGCTTGTTGCAGAAATCACTGTGTAAACTGCACGCGCAATGGGTAATCTGCAGCGTTTAATGCTTGTACCCTTTGTAAATGATAGGGTACAACTGGTGCCCATGAACAATTTTCGACACAGTGGTGGTGCTCACTCCAACCTGGTTCGCTACAGCTCTCACTTGTGCCTGGATTCTTCACCATTGCATCAAGCACAGCTTCTTCAATAGTGGGGTCCTCGCACGCCGATCCCTGTCTGCGTTATGACTTTCACTTACATTTTTCCTTGTAACTTTTTAATGGCGAACGTTGAACCCTAGGTTCATTGGTTGAAAAAAAGTTTATTTTAGTGCCCTCTATGTAGGTCCTACTTAAAAACCTAGGCGTTCAGGGACATGGGTTTATAGGAACTTTATGTCTTGTTTTCATGCAGGGAATATACCCTGTCAGTTTGTCCCTGTAATTCTGCAACACCCCGTAGATGTCTCAAAATATCAACTTCTTAACCCTCTCCCTACCAAGCGGGGTACAAATGTACCCCAGGTTTGCTTATTTCTTAAATATTTTTTTTTTGTTAAAGGGTACATTTCTGAGCTTTTGGCTATTTGTTCATAAGGTGTCTGGGGGGGTTCAGTTCAATTCTGTTGTAATTTAACTGAGAAATAGAAAAAATATAAGGCTACAAAGATGACCAGGGTACAAATTTTCACAAGATGAAATTTATATATTTGCGATAAATGAGCATAAAATACAGTTGTTCAACGCCATAACCATGGGCAAAGGCATAAAATAAGGAATGGGGACAATGCTGTGTTTTGAGAATAAAAAATATGAGAATTTGTAATTTTATGTCAGTTGCTAAAAATGCAATGAAATAAGGCTGAATTTTCAAATCCATGGACAAACAATTTTTTGAGACACCCTGTACCAAATTTTTGGCATAGCAGAAGTGGATAAAGGTGTCTAAGACGACATTTTCCAACATAAATTTTAATTGAGTGCAAAATAGCAATGATTTAAATTGAAAAGACACGGGGTACATTTGTACCCCAGTTGGGAACCAAAGAATTTTTCAACATGTTGGTTAGGAGAGGGTTAAGTGTGACTACTTTAAAGGTGATCTAACACTGCAATTTTCGACATTTTTAATATTTATGAAATTTGAAGTAAATATATTCTACATAATGTGGAACCTTCCTGCAAATTTCCATAATTTTCTGTGTAACCATTTTCAAATTGTGAGCAGTTGAATCTGCTACAGTGGAGTGACAGTTAGCAGGTGTAGATAGGGAGATACACCTGCTCAGTGTCAAATTTCAACATGTATGGGTGCCATCAATAGCAGTAAAAGGCCCGAACAATAGCACGGGGGAAATGGCGGAAAGTGCACCTGTGTTGTGGAAATGCCCCAGGTGGTTTTTACAATCAGAAACATAACACCTGTAAAGCCTCGTGTTGCAAGTTGGGAAAATGAACACAATTTTGTGAAATTGCAAAATCGTGTGCATTCAGACAGATGCGATTTTTGATGCGATTTTGCAAAAATGCTGCACGATATCGCAAAATCACAGGTTTCGTCACCAGTCACAATTGATTGCAAAAACGAAGGATTTGAATCTGCCATTGAGATGATGTCCCCACACGAATCCATTCTGAGTTGTTTCTGTTCCTCAGTTAGGTGGTGTGGGACAAACCTTGCGCAGATCTTGCGCTTACCCAAATTCTTGGTGACAATGTTTCGGATAATTTCACGTGGAATACACAATTCACTCTCCATCATTCGGACAGAGAAGCGGCGATCGTTTTGGAGTAGCTCACGAACTTATTCGATGTTTTCGGGTGTGGTGCTGGTGGTCGGCATCCCAGAACGAGGATCGTCTTCAAGAGATTCGAGTCCTTCCCGGAAACGCTTAAACCAGTCATACACGTATTTTCGAGTCACAGCTTCTTCCCCGTACACCTTCTGTAACATATCGTGGGTTTTGGTTGCCGATTTCCCCAGTTTGAAGCAGAATTTCATGTTGACTCGCTGCTCCATTTTGCACCCGGAACGACTAGTTTTCATGCAGCACTATCCACCACCATATCTCTCCTTCTAACTCAATCCCAAGCAAGGTTAACATATTACTTTCCCCATCTACTTGTTTTACTATTTTAATAGATTTCTTAAGACCAATTATTATCCCCCCTTTCGCTCTTCCTTTCGTTTTTTCTTTAGTCGCAGGGAGACAAGACCAATTATATTTGAAGTTTAATTTATCCTTAAGTTTTTCTCACCTTTCACTCGTGATCCACGTCTCCAATAATGCTACACCATCAAATTCACTTAGTTCCTCCCAAAATTCCCTACCTTTATTCCACACCCCTGAAACATTCCATGACATAAGAGATATCCCCTTCTTCACTCCTTTAACTAGTTTTTTTGAACTGGTTTTTCCACTCTTCGAGTTCACCACTTCTATCATTCTATGTATATTGCTTTCCTTCAATTGAAATCTTATTGTAGAACACTACTACTCTTTTCCCTTTCTCTCTTTCCTTCCGCGCCAAATCGAACAGCATCTGACGTTGCCTACGCACTCTCGTTGAGTAATCTTCTTCAATATACAACTTTGTCCCTTTCAGTTCTTTTTTTGCTCTCCAGATCTTGTCCCTATCACTTTCCATTTCGCACTTGAACACCACTGGACGCGGAACACCTTGCCGCTGTGCCCCCACCCTGTGTGCCCTAATTATCTGCACAGGCACTTTTAATTTCGACACACAGTTCCGAAACTTTTTCCTTTACCGATTCCCATGTCTCTCCTTCCACTTCTTCTAGGCCTTTAACCAACAAATTCGCTCTTCTACCCCTATTCTCTAAATCATCTAGTTTATCTTCCATCCATCTCTCTCTCTTTTCCCCAATCGCCATATCTTCCTCCCACTTCTTTTTCATACTCGCTATCTCTCTCAGTAACTCCTCCTGTCGACTTCTTTCCTCATCTAATTCCTCTCTCCAATTGTTAAAATAATCTTCCATTTCCGTTTTCATCTCTTTTTTCCAAGTCCCTATTTCTAGCTTAATCAGTCTAAGTTCCGCCAGCTCTTCTTTAACTCCTTTTAACTCTTCTGCTTGTACCTTGATTTCTTCCGTTTGAGTCTTAATCTGCTTCAAAATTTCCACCAGTGTCTCTTGTATCCCTTGCATCCCTTTTTCCAGTTCCG
Organism: Glomeris maerens; assembly: GCA_023279145.1. Classification (NCBI taxonomy): domain Eukaryota; kingdom Metazoa; phylum Arthropoda; class Diplopoda; order Glomerida; family Glomeridae; genus Glomeris; species Glomeris maerens. The sequence goes on from WWPM01023934.1 coordinate 19,587, forward strand.
TGTCGATTTTCTTGTCCTCTTCTGCTCTTCCCCTCTTTTTCACAGGTGACCTTTGTACCACACCACCACTTCGGAAGTATTATTGTTCTGAACCCAACCTTTCCTTGTCGTACCTCTCTTCTCTTTTTTCTGGTAAACTGTACGCTCTGTCTCTCCCATATCATTCTCCTTCTTGCATATTCGTACCTCCGTCTGTACTCCTCTCTCCCTTTCCACTAGACATGACCTTCTCTCTATGCATTTTTTTTGTCGAAAGCCACTAATAGTGAACAATAAGCAATATCAAAAT
>WWPM01023938.1:0-23672 GCA_023279145.1 Glomeris maerens
AAAGAACAGTTTAAATTAAGCTCGTTTGAAAAGTAAAGAAATAATATCAACTAATACTTTCGCCATATTAGGCCCCATATAGTTAATTAATAGATTCCCGTCCCCGCGCGCACCGGTTTTTTTCAAGCAAAATAAAATTTTTACTCATTAAAATACGACAGAAAAAGCAACAACTCTACCCGTGTCCGCATCAACACACAAAAACGCGAGTCAGATCGCTTAAATAGGCAAAACTATTGGAGATTTCGTGATGATGATCAGGGCTAGGGCTTCATGACGTGGTTTCAGCGCCACTTCGCCTTCAAATTAATTGCGATTTAGAATGAAAATTAAAAATAAAAACCGCGCGCGCGCATCAATTTTCGTCGATTTCCGGACGGGAATCTATTAATTAACTATATGGGGCCTTATAGTTAAATCATATTTTTTTTCAAACATTTTGAACCATGAATTAATAACAGTTATGTTATAAATTACGCCATGTGGAAGTGTCCAGGCAGAAACATTTCACAACGTTCACAAAACGCAAGCTCTTCAGTCAACAAAGGGTTACGCGACCGTGTCTCATCTCCGTCTTGAAACATGTGGCTTTCTATATATACACAATATTGCATTTAAATTGCAAACTTGTATTAAATCTCACAATTCACTGAAATGTATTGTAATTTCATATATACCCAAATTATGATGTTCAATATTTTTTGCAAACCACAGCTGACATATCTTGCAGTAAACCAAATTTGCATCGTTAGCCACTGGAATATCTTGGTATTCTTGTGAACTGTGCTCACTTGTCAATTCTGGTAAATTCAATTTCGTGCAATTTGTTAGAATTTACTATACATTTTCACATACACGTTTACCAGTATTATCTTCAATGACGGCTGAGTCATCTGTGCTCAAAGTTATAACTGGGATAGTTTGATTTTCGGTGTGACCGTGCTCATGTATTATACTCTTTGAAAACCATATTTCACAATTTGTGCAGTAAGTGAATTTGTCTTTTTCTGGAGTTGACATTCTGGAAACACTGGCTTCTATTGAAAAGCACCAATAACAATCACTTTAAGAAGATGCGGAATAAGAAGGATACGTCACTACACAATGTGATTTCGAGTTGAACCAGTTCAGTTCACAAAATGAATATACCTATGTATAATTTTACCGGGATTTTGATTCATGGCATCTGATTGCATAAGTATATAGAGCTACCTATAATTTCTGTTTCAAACTACAATAAATAAATACGGTGCAATTAAGCCTACCATGTTCGATTTCTTCTTCAATTGATGCTAATAAGGGCTTCTGGCCAACAGCAGATGGCGACCCAGGTGGCAGTGCAGTATAAACAGCCTCAGAAATGCTTGACACTGGAATTTAAACAAATAAATATGCATATAAAGGCATGGAAAAGCATGCATCAACGTTATTAAATACATAAACCCTCAAAATTATATACCTATATGGTCATTAAGTACATTTCCATTGCAATTGGAAACTTTTGTGCAATCATTGCAGTGTTTCATGTCAGAAACAGCTGTTGAATTATTGCTGGTGGTGATATAAACCTCTGCATTTTCCACCAATTCTATTCCATAAGGGATACTATCAGAGCTGGAGCCAGCATGTTCTTCAAACTCAGATCTCGACACTTCTAATAACCGGCCACTTCGGATAGTGTCTTTGGAAACCAATTCGCAGCTGATTTTACTCCCACATTTGCGTGTGCAGCCACAAATGCGAAATAAATCTTTCGGATCAAATCGAATTTTCAATTCAAGTATTCCTCCAATTTTCTTCTTCTGCAGTTGATAATAATTTAATATGCTATATTATGATTAACAAATATGGAAATCATAATAATATGATGTGTATATTATTACCGGACTGCGCCAAGATCTTGTTTTCTTATCCTGGTTTTTCTCGTCAAGATTTTGCCTGAGAACAAGAACTTCTAATTAATATTTTCTTAATTGCAAGAGCATTATCTTATGGTAATGCGATAGTATGAAATTGTATGCAAATACTCACTGTGATAAACCTGCTCCAATAGATCCTTTGTCCATATTCATGTACAATTATATTTTGAAGTTTTCAATTTTCTTCGAACGGTGCAGCTAAGCCTAAAACTGGAATTGAGCTTTGATCCACATGTAATATCCCAAAACAATTATGGAAATAAATACACAATTAGTATCACTTTCATGAAATATAGGCAATCAAATAAATATATAAAGCAATTGCAAAATACGCCAGATAAACGGAAGTCTTATTTCATCCAATATAACTTACAAGTTTTATGATCGAGCTGCTATCACTTTCGTTCGTCCAAATTGTGGAATATTTGCACATTCGTACGTTCGAAATATTCAAATTGGCGGTTATGATCCTTCTCAAATACCGGTACGTACCGGTTTGGTGCACTGATACTTGCTTTGACCGATACGGGACTGATCGCCACCGGACGATCGGGCACTAAAATTCGGCATCGAAATTTTCAAATAGTTGCGAAGATTTTGTCATGCGATATAAACCTGTCTATAACTTAATGTTATTAAATTACATACGTATATACAACACAGTAAATAGCAATTATATCGACGAACCTGCAATATTTGAAGCTGAGGAATTGATTTTCTTGAATCTCTTAGAAAGTTATTTGGTATAGTACCTATACATTTATTTGACAGTAATGAAATTCAGGTACCTATATTCCTTTGAGCTAGACATGCGTTCTTTTCGTAACAAAAGTTGACAAAATACAAGTCGATTCACAGCATTCTTACCTTCCAATGCATTTCTTATTTTTGCGGTACATAAATCTTGTAACGGTCAAATTAGCATTATAACAAAAAAATAATGAAATAAAAGTGTAAAATCTTTATAAATAAGTATATTGTGGATGCAATTGAATTCTAATCACGATTCTACCATTTGTCGCGTACCAGTGAAAAACACTATAAAACCAACTACACCAGTGAAGAAAGCATCACATGCAACAAATTACCCTCGAAAATCGAGAACACATTTCGTCAATTATATAGTACTGTTATGTGATTTATCCACTACACGTGCACAATCAAATAGACTAAATTTTCGTTTCACCGTATAGTCTTACCCACACGCAGCAACGCACGTACGTAAACCACAATTGCATACGATACCCACCACTTTGCAAACAAATGCATTACGTTTTCAGTGACTTGTAGCCGGATTTCTTGGTTTTCCCTTCAACCGAGAGCTTGCTGTCAACATTCGGATCCGTGTCGGCAGGCGGTGGTCGGAAATAATGGGGTGGAATGAGGGATTCCTTAATGTAAAACAGGTTGGTGTTCATCACATCACAGTCTATCTGCATCATTGCCACGTGAGATTTCGGAGGCCTTGTCGAGTCTGCCGCAACGAAAAAACATTACATCTACCCTGAAGCATGACTTACAATCAGGTGTACCATTCAGCGTGATGGCTGGCAAAATTAGAGACATTCTTGGCCTTCTCGTCTTGTTGTGTGCAGTCGCTGGAAGTAAAAGTTGGTCCTGCACAGCAGTGACAAATGATGTGATGAGAATTTTTGAACGATGCAAAATGCATTCAGTACTGCTAATTCAACAAAAACAGTTGTACCGCTTTGAACGACACCATGTAAAACGTATCTTCGCGACGATGTATCGCATCCATGAAGTCGTCGTACGACTTCAGGTACGGCTCGTAAATCTGCAACTCACTTTCTCCGAACCACCTACTGAATTCAGTAAAATATGCATGATTTCACAATTTCTAAAACTAGTTACTCACTTGATTAAATGTGGCAGACACACATAAACAGAAATTTCGCATTCAATCCAAATTAGTAAAATGTCTACACTTTATACTGATTTTGTTCGTTGCACTTTTCACAATTGCACTAATGTAAAATAATTTAAAGATGAACTAACAAGGTATTTATTACATCACAAGTTGGCACCACAATTTGGGCATAGTATAAACATTTGTCCCTAATGTACCATTAGGTTTCCTAATTTTAGATATAATGGTCTCAGAGTAATCAGTTACAAATGTTTACCACATAGAAGGTCCTTTAACACAGTCGGACCTCCCGTCTGAACTATGTGATTGCGTTCAATAATTTCTCAAAAAGCGTACCGCAGCTCCGTGAATACTTTTGCTTTCATTTTTCCAAACAACGGCACACATTTTATTTCAATGTTTCTTTTGCATGTTGTGATGTTTCAGGAGATGTGACAAAACCTTGTCAGATCATCTTTAAGTGAAGCTATGTTGACAGCTGCTAAATAAGCGTCAACCATCAAATAGACTGAAACAGGTTCATAAATGATACTAACTCTTCGCTTTCTTGAAAAGGCTTCATTTTACTTCTAGTGCCTCGGAACCGATGCACCGGTGGTAACGCCTTTTTCTTTGGCCTCTTAACCGAATTCTTTGCAGCACTTTCACTTTTGGCGCCAAAAACCCAGCCACGCAGTTCTCTCTCTAACCTGCACGAAAGCAACATATTAATGGTGACAAAGCACAAAAGAGAGTCCAAATACCTTAGTGATTCTGTCTTGTTAATGTACAATGGACACATTGGTTTCTCCAAAGTCGAATTGGATACGTTTACATTCAAATCCAACTCCCTCTCAAAGGAACTTTCAGCCAATGTCTCCTCGGCCCACAATAATGCTCTGCTGTGTCTTGGAGATACACCAGAGCCAAAAGGCTTAACGAGAGGCTGATTCCTGCGCAGTACGACATCACTGCGAAACAAAACCGTTCAAATTCAGCGATTTGGCAAATTACAACATACAGACAAAAAAATTATAGATGAGTACCTGAGACTGTTAAGATTTATAGTGACCATGAAGAGAACGGCTAACACGGTCGTTGTAGTTTTTACATTGAATGACACTTGACCTTTCCTCAGTGAAGAATTCTGAAATGTATCATGATTACCAGTTGGAGTAGTACAATGTAAAGTCAAGTGAAACATTACTTGGCTTTCCAATTCCGTAATGCGCCCTTTCAACTTCTTGTTTTCTGCTCTGAGCCGAGAGTTCTCGGCCGTCGTTTCCTGCAGTTGAGCTTCAAGATTCTGCACATACTCCTTTTTCTTCATCCGCGAGAGACATGCCGATTCTCTATTCTTGATCATTCGCTGCTGCCGCTTCAACACTTTAACCTTGTCCGCAAGCAACTGTAAATTAAACTTTTTTCTCAAATGACACTTGATGTCAGTCTAGAAATCCCTGAATCTGCATTAGGTTCACTTATATATCTAATTTCGAATAAAACTTAATTTCATTTCATATGCTGCTAATAACATTTCAAATTAAAACTGACTAGCATATTTGCAATCAAGGATGATTTTCATTGAAAGGAAAAATTATTTTAGGTGAAATTTAAATGGAAAAGTTCCTTTCGGTGAGACAAATGTATTTACCATCATTTGATAATGCGGTGGTGACAAAGGTATGTTAAAAAAATGTTATTGGAATATGCTAAATGTTCTGCAAAACCCTTGGGCTGCAGATTTTGTAGCATTCTTAGGCATTTGGAATAATTGTAAACCGATGTAAATGAGAGATTTCTACAAGTGCTTATTGCAAAAACTGAAATTTTTACATCTCCACATTCTCGCTTTGAATCTGGGTGGACAGTTATGACAGTAGCCACCGGAGTTGCGTTCAGCGTGTGGTTTGCACTTAACGCGGAAATGCTGCCTACCACTGGCCCATTCACTTTCTGTTTGCACGCAACATCCTGCTGCGGTGCAAATTTTAACAATCCTTGCCCGGCTAACCGGTTACAATCCTCGGCTGTTAGCAGCAGTGGCTGCCCAAGAACTGCTTTATAATTGAAGAGACAAAACCAACCATTTTATTTCAATTTCATTCGGTTGAAAAAAAAATTTGAAGCTTACTTGCAGTCAGATTTGTCTGCTGGGGTTGCAATGTTAATGGCAGCTTTACTCGTCCACTGCGAGGGTTTTTTGGCAAGGTTTGGACGGTACACCCGGAAGCAGGAAACGGAGATTTATTCAAACCTAATTAAAATTATAACTAAACGTCTTAACTTGGTTGGTATTACGCCAGCATTGTCTCAACGAACCGTCGATTTTGTCTTGTGAAAAGCCTTCAAAAGACATCGGGTGGTCATCTTCGACACGGACGGTTGATGGCGAAGTCGGGGGAGATAAACTTGGCGAGCTATCGGGAGGTGTGACTGGCAGAGTGTCTAACCCATCGAATTTTGTAGAGTTGACATCGATTCTGTCCAGAAACCCGTCCTGCAAATCGTAATCGGCCATTGTTAATTGAGTTATCCTAAAAATATTTTCCTTCCAAAATTTAAATGATAATAACCGACAAGGTCCAGCCATCTTTCTTGTTAATGGGGTTAGAAGGAAATGGCGAAGGAGGTTCTCGTTTAATGTAAGAAGTATCTGCAAAACACAATTGAATATTCAAGCTTAACACTACAAAAACTTGGAAACTTTAAAATCGAGCAAATTGCAGCTGACACGTTTTAAAAATAAAGCACAGCAAACATATCCCCATTGCAAATAAACATTTGCAACATAAGATAAAACTGAAATGGTTGAAAAAAGCCATTACTTTTATGTACTAGTGGCAAAGATTATTTATTCAAATAAAGAACTAAAAAAAAATGATATTCCCAAAATATTTCAAACGTCACCATTCCAAATCAAATGAGGTTTTTAAGCTTATATACGCAATAGTACAACTATTAGCAGAGGTTACTTTTTAGAAAATTACCTGCCACCGCTACTGTTAAAACTAACATTCAAAAAACAAATATTCCTTGAAATAGGAAACTCCCAAATGTGGCAAACAGGTAGTATAGTCTACATCTGAATGATACAAAATAAAATGTGGAAAACTTCGGCTGCACAGCTGTAAACATAAAACACATATTGCAAATAAAGCAAACAGTCAAATAAACTTCATAACAACGAAATGCAGAAGAAGCAAAGCTTTCAAACTAGGTATACATATAATCACAACTTGTATTCTAAGTCAATATATTTCATTCTGGACATGCAAAACCGAACTTTGCTTCAACAAATCTGCAGGGCAAATTTCCAAACAATATTTGGAATAAACACAACTGAACATACGTATTTGCTTATCTTTAGAGGTGTAATCCAGTATCATGAAATATAGTACATTTCGATTATCTATTTACTGCAAATTGCACACTAACAGTGAAAGTAAAACATAGCTATCTATTTCATTTTTATTAAAATATGTACATTTGGTCAACATACTTAGTCAACCAAAACGTGGCTTAATAAGTTTAAAATTATTCATTTATTTTGGATAAGTAATTAAATAGACACACTAAAATTTTGGAAACTTGCAATAATTTCAATGAAGAACTTACCAAATACATTACCAAATGAACGCGAGAAACCATTTTCCAATGTATCATCACACATCATTAAATCACTGTCGTTGCGAATTCCTTCCATCTCCATGGACAAATCAATCTGTTCAAATTTCGGTTCGATATTTGAAATACATGTGTAATCACAATCAACATTCATAATAACGTGCAATAATTTATTATTTCGTACTCCAAGGTCTTCTGAGATTTCCTTGAAAATATCACGCTGTGAGAAATCCAAAAAGTCATCCGGATTAACTTCTGAAAGTCACAAAAATCAATGAATGAAATGTACAGATGCAATTTGATAGGAAGCGGTGTTATATGTCGGTCCATGCATGATATACTGACTAATCTAACTGGGTTCAAAAAACTTCAATAATATGGTAGTGAAATTCTAAAAAAATAATCAACAAAATACATATTTCATAAATAAACATCCACGTTAATTAATAACTATCAATGTCAAAACCGTTTGGAGTAGTTCTCAATGGCGTTGACGTAGTGTTCAATTTTAGGCCTAGTAATAAGGCTTACCAAGAACGATGTCTTCGGACAACATGTCTTCCAAGCTTTTCGAGTCTAAACCCACCAAGTCCGTAATAAAACCAGCATCTCCAACACCCACAGAAGAACTCTGGCTGTTCAGCACCATTAAAGCGCCAAAATCAAGGAAAATTGCCGCGTCAAACCACAGACGATCACCATACACAACAAACTGGTGCAGACACGGCGCGACCCATAGGCGCGACCACAGGCCATGCCAATGAAACTACCTTTATCGTCAGCCAATCAGGGAAGAACGCACCATGATGCCGTCACAATGCGTTTCGGGTCGCTAAACGAACGCACCGTGATGTTGGTGGAATACTCCTACGGTGCTGGCTTACTTCTATATACCTTGGGTGCAACAAATGTTAAAACCGCGACGCGGCCAACAGATGGCGCTGTAAATCATTATCAAGGATCTCTATGCACTCATGTGAGTACACCTTTAAAAATGTGTCCTCACCCGAGAACATTGGGAACTTCTGGGTTTAACCCATTGGGACTTCTTTTACAAATATATTTTTTATATTTATTGTCTATAGCCTAGGAACAGAATTTTATCAAAATTTTAATAAAATTGTAACTTTGGGCTCAAATGGGTTAATATGTACTTTCATATTCTTAGGGGTCGTCCATTTAATACGTACTCATTTTTAGTCAATTTTACACCCCCTTCCGTACGCAGGCATCACACTCAACCCAAACCCCTCCCCTCCGTACGTACACATTGACTATAACTATGATTCATCAAAATGTTTATTTTACTATATGTTGGGTTTTTAAACCTCATTTAGAAAAAGCAATTGCGAAAATGCATTAGAAAAATAATAGTCGCATTTGTTTATGTTTAATCCTCTACATGGCATTTTTGGGTGGGGCATTTTTTGTTTGCTCGCTCTATGTTTAGCCGATTCTTTTATGTTTATGTAACAAGGGGCATAGGTTACCTTAGTTATTAGCGCGGTTTTGGCTTATAGTACAATGTAAGAGAAAATAAAGCGGGTAGTCTGATGAGAGCAACCAAGTAGGCTGCAACAAAAGCTTGGTTGTCTCCGCGAGGTATTTACTCTTAATCTTACATCTTGGGCGAAAAGTAAGGCTTCTGTGGCGATTTGAAGTTTGCCTAGAAGTGCAAAGGGGTACCTGAGCCAGAAAGGCAAGGTGCTCACAACACTATATTTAACTTATAACAAGTTGTTATTTTTTACTTTGCACTGGTATTCAAATTTAGTACATACAAAGTAGCTAAATTTCTTCACAAAATGCGGGTTTACCAAATTTTTCAGGTTTTCAATTGGGAGCCCTGACTGCATGGTGTACGTACACTTGGAAGAAACCCCCCTCCCCCCAATACTCATGCGTCACATTTCCTGCTACCCCTCCCCTCTGCGTACGTATTAAATGGACGGCCCCACATCGATGAAACACCGTTGATTTCCAATGGTGTGGACATCAAAACTAATTAAAAAATATTTTTTTAGGAAATTACATTTATCAAATTTGCCATTGTTTCTATACTGTACGTAGTATTACACGTGTAGAAATTGGGGCATTCATCTGTCATAAAACAATTACAACAAACAATCACACTATACCAGGTGTTTATTTCAACTTGAGACAACTAAAAATCTCGAAAATACGTATCGTACAAAAAATGTCCTAAATAAAAAGTCAAGTTAATATTTTTAAAGAGGACATCTGACAAATTATCCCCCACCCGGCTACCCTTAATTATGAGTGGGGTAAGTCGTAACTTTAAAATCTAATGAATCTTTTCTTAATTGCAAAAGCCAGAAAAATGAATTTCGTCGATTTCAGCCACAAATAGAAAAAATGTTTTGAATAAATGTTACATATTTTTGAACGTGCATTACTACAATCAGAATCTGCAAAAAATGAGGGTTCTTGTTTCAAATTTCAAAGTTATCCCTTAACCACAAGGAGGGTTGGGGCTAATTTTGGCACACATATGTCTCCTTTAAAAATGATAAGTTTTCATTTCGATCATTTTTTCTTGTACAATGGACATTTTTAGAGATTTTTTAGAATAACACCTGCTGGTATATACAGGGTGTTTCTGAAATTCAACATTCTCCTGATAATGATATTTCACAATATATTCTTGCGATTCTCGCCTTTTCTAAGCCTCAAGGACAATACAATATCCAAGTCATTTTGTTGCTCTCCATTTTACATTACATCTACACATAATTATTCAACCTTATTCAAGCATAATATCTTGGTTCAAAATATCTCTGTTCAGCTAAAAACTACTGAATCAATATCCTCCTAATCGTTAGGACCGTGTCTTCGACAAGTTCTTGAAAAATTACATCTACAATCTGCTGCTTGACTGCAAATTCATCTTCTTCATACGATATCCAATGATTTTCTTCTTTACGCAGTTCTTCGATTAAGATCTCATCTACAAAATCTCTCTTCTTGCCGACCCAACTGACTTTCCTTCTTTTACTTGCATCCAGGCCCATCAATGCCAAAGCTTCGGCAGCGACAGCATCGGGTAAGTCTTTATCTGAAGGTCCTTGGCGCGTGATCTTGCGTGTGTCGCAACTAAACTTGCGCACCAGATCCCTGCTCAGGTCATCTAAGAAAACCTGGAACACCTGTTCGTATCCACTTCTATCTCCAATGTCCTCAGCATCCACATGTTTTTCTGGCACGGTCCCAGAAGTGAAGAGACGTTGAGCTGCATGACGTACGACTGTCGCAACTGCTTTTTCATCTTCTACCACGCTCTTTACCAGAACTGGTTCCGGTAGAAGTTGCTTCCAGTAGTTATAGTCTTCTGGTTCCAAGGTGGGTGCAAAACCTTGTTGGTCCGAGTGTCCGGCAGGGAGAGAGTATGGAGGAGGGGGTTTATTGGGAATCTCCCGGATGTAGAAGGAGTCCTCGTATTGATAAATCTGGTAGTTTTGAGCATCAGAAGTCTGAGATGAAACCTGTTCATGTGGTGACTTGGCAGGTTCCTCTAGGCCTAAATCGTCTTCGAACCATTCTTGATCGTTAAAGAAGTCTTCTTCTTCGTTTGTAAGCTGAGATGACGTGCCAACGGGTGCTGGTTGGATTTCTGTAACAAAATATTTGAAAAAAAAACGTATAAATTTCAATGACTTCACACCCTAAAGTGGATTTATGCTGTGTAAGAGTCGTTTTGTTGTCGTATTACTTAAACGTACTTATTGGGATGAAATAAAAATTCCCAGTGCATTTTACACATGTTCGGTTCACAAAATAATAATGGCAGCGCATAAAAGATTCCAATCCGAGTTAAGCGCTTACAATGCAGACAATGTGTCATTACAATTAATAGTTGAAAACACTATCACCTTATCAAACTATCAAATTTGATTTTCTACATTCCTATGACTGTATTGCTGCCGTTCATTCCACATACAAACAAGCAGAAATATTTGAACAAATTCTGTTTGTTATTTTTGCCAATGGTTAATTTTGTTTGTCATTGCAGCAATTGTACCCCATGAAAATAAAACCCAGCACTTGCATTTTAAATACAACTTGAAACTACAGTAGAAGCCACTTAATGTGATCACATTGGGGTTCAGCATAAATGATAACATTAACCGCATGATAACAGATGATTCATGCAAATGACCAAATAAAATTTATTTCCAGTACATACGGTTGCCCTACAGGAGGTCTCTGTTCATTTCGACACATGCTTGCATGCTTGTTGGCCACACTATATCGGTCACAATTAATTAGACACTTCCATTCCGTCACATTCCGACACACACCATCCGTCGGACACATTCACGTTGCCACACTGTAGTTGACACATTCATTCTGTCACATTTCAAATGTCACATTCAGTCAGTCAGATTGTAGTCGGCACAATTTTTTGGACACAATCATTTCGTTTCACATATTGCCAAATAATAATTAAAAAAACAAAACGTAACATGTATGGCATGTTTTTCTGCAGTTTGTAAAATTCTGAAAATTGTTAATTTTATCGCTTTCGATTATTTCAGTTCAATGATCACAATGACATTTAAAGCAGCCCTTGTATAGTATGAATCATTCAATACTTAGGTCCTGAACACCGATATAATCAACATTGCAGAAATTAACGATAAAAAGAGAGCAAATAATGACAAAAGCGTGAACTGATCAATTGGTAGCAGGTGGACAGGTAGCCAGAAAGAAACGCATATGCAGCATGAATGACAATGCCATCAGAACAATTGTTTTGAATTACAGTTCCAGAACCATTGACGAATTCTTCCATGGGATTGCCTGCCATGTAAACTTAAAGTGATGGCATGAGCAATTTTTAGGATTTTACACTACAGAAAAACATGCCATACATATTATGATTTTTCAGTATTATTTTTAATGTATATATAAACAAGTCTGAATAAAACTTCAATAAATTTGTCCGAAGTTTATGTGACGGCTACAGCGTGGCAAAAAAATTGTGTCGAATTTGTTGTCACATAATAAATGCGACGAACACATTGTGGCGTTGAAAGTGTGACGAAATGATTGTGTCCAAAAAATAGTGTCTACTCCAATCTGACTGACTGAATGTGACAACATGAATGCGTCCAATACACTGTGACGGATGGTGTGTGTCGAAATGAATGGGGCGAACACAGCCTGACGTCTAAAGTGTGACGGAATGGATGTGTCTAATTAATTGTGACCCAAATAGTAGTGTGGCCAATAAGCATGTGTCTGGACACCAACATTAACCGATGCTTTGATTATAATAAGCGATATTTTTATAATGTGTTGCGTATATGTGTGATCAGTTTTTCTTAAAATTGATAACAAAAAGCGATTGATAACATTAACCGTGATTAAAATCAGCAGCTTCTACTGTATTTAGTTATTACTTATGGCATGAAATTTTCACAAAGACAATAGATACCTTGCCGGGTGTCATGCGCAGTTAACGCGTCAACATATGTCACAGGAGGAGAGAGCACCAACAGATCCTGCGGAGTAGTTTTAGGGAACCGGTGGGGCGATTTGTCTGAGAATTTGGCCAGGATCTCATGGACCCTTTGCGATACCGAAGTCTCGCTCTTGGTTCCCACGTGCCCGAGTAAAGTTACATGTCCGGGCCAAGTTTTTACGGCAAACATGCTGCGAACTTCCTGGAAGGCTTCCTCGAAACCGGATGTTAAAATTTCATCGGTCACATCCTCGTGTAAAGCTCTACATTTATCTCTGTCCAACGCAACCACTGGCTCTTTGCCGCTTATTGGAATTTCAGACACCGAAGCTCGTAATGGCTCGAAATACTTCCCCAAAATCGTAACGTCTTCTTCCAAGAATTCCTCAAGAAACACTTCCGTAAAGCGATCACATTCTATTTGCCATTCATCTTGCGACTTCTTGGTATTCGACGGCAAAGTTAATGACTTGAGAGAAAAAGATTGCCGAGTTACGGATTCATCGTTTTCCTCTATTGTCACCTCTGGCTCAGACGGTTTTTCGCCATTTTCTTTCTGGTAGTAGATGGAAACCGAAGAAAGAACTCCGCAAGAAGAAGATGAAGAGGATGATTCTTCTTCACCCTTCGACTTAGCAATTGTTTCAGATCGCTTTGAAGCTTCATGTTCAACCAGATCGGACTTTTGCAATAATGAAGAATTATCATGGCTTTCGGGTGACAACGTCAAGCTGGATGAATACAAATTGTCTTTTGATATTTCGTGAAAGCTGGCATCCTCCTCGCACCGCAATGGCGAACACGCTTCTGGATGATTCAACACAGAATCAGATACAAATGTGATGCCGAAGAATGCAAGATACGCGTACCTTCAGAAACAGGCGATGCGAGAGGTGACAGCGGTTCCCCGCGGTCGATCGCGCCATCAGAGGTCTTTATCCTTCGAGATTCCGCCACCTTCGGCTTCTTGATCTGCGGTTTCACTTGACTGACAGCAACACTCCTCTCCATTTCGATTCGTAAATCTTGTTGAGCGCGCTCGATGAAAGTGTCATACGCTTCGATCTGCTTCACCAAAGACTCTTCCCTGGCCTTCAATCTCTCCCTGTTCCTCCTTAGTCGTTCCCGCTTTAGTTTCTCAGCTTCCAACTTCCGCCTGCGAAGGTCATCCTTCAGGGCACGAATCCTTCCTTCAACATCGCTCATGTCAGACACAGTTTCTGAGCACATACATCCAGAAAAAAAACAATAATTTCCAATTTCAAAGCCCATCAGATGAATACAGGTATTGGGGATTTTTGCAACTACCTGAATGAGACAGGGTAGCGGAGCCTTCGGAACCGCTGGAATCTAACCTTTTTCTCACGGTAGTTAAAGGTAAGTGGATAGAAACAGGAGATTTATACCGAGTCTCCGCGACAGATGTGGTTACTTCGCCCAGTACATCATTGTCACTATAAAGATTTTAACATTTAGTACAATCACAAAGGATTTAGATTGTTATTGTCAGTTTCTTACTCAGTGCGTGACTTAGTAGTATGCTGCTCTGATGAAACCTCCTCAACATCTTCAACTACTGACGTAGATGCGTCAGAGATAACGTGTTCAGAAACAGATGACGTACCATCTTAAATAAGAAAATCCATTTTATTCACCTAATCTACTGCATTATAGTAGAAATAGCCTTTGCTAGCAGTATTAACATATCCCAAAATACCTTGTTACAATACAAATGCATACTATTTGAAGCTGGATTAGTACAACAGAAGACAATAATAGTGGGTCCAATAAATAAAATATTATTACAGCTATATAGGAATTAAATTACAATTTTGCTATATTAATACCTGGTGTTTATAACTCACCAGGGTTGCTACCAAATCCATTATATAATTTCCTCAGCTTTCCAAAAAGCTAGATTAGGTGTGACAGTCAATAAACTGTACATTTGTACCTTTTGATTCAAGATTTCCAACACTTTGGCTCAATGTCAAGCTGAGATTATGCCAGCCCTTTTCCTTCTCTAACAGTTCTAAAGTTTTCTTTTCCATTTCTCTGACCCGCTCCTTGTCTTCGTTTAATCTCTGGTGCCATTTGAGTAGTTCCTCAACATCCTGGCACCGTTTATGCAATCGCTGCTCTCGCTTCGTCAAATGCCTGATACGATAAAAAGGCATTACAACCGACCACAACAGAACCATGGTTTAGACAAATCACCCGCTTTTTGCCTTTTAGTCGTTTCCAACTTCCGAAGCACAACCGACACTTCCATACTCGACCTCTCGGAGTCCTCTCGATTATTCGGGGCTTGAACCGCATCTCCATCTCCTTCAGGCGAGCTTCTTTGTATCTGGGTACGAATACTTTCCGTCCTCAACGGCGATTCAATCGAGAAACTCTCTTCTGGAATGTCTTCATTTTCCTCCAGCTGAAAAGATCAATGCAATTACTTTGCACAGTTCATTATTCCGAAAAATAAATAGAAACACAAAGGCAAAAGAGTATTACGGTGGAATGATCGTCTTTGTTACTCACGCCACTGTTCATTGTGGAAGTGGAAGCCGCAGAGGTTTCATCTCGAGATACTGCGAATGGTTTATCTAGTTTCACAAGGATGAAAATAAAACTACTTTTTAACTGCGCTATATTGGACATATCCAACATGGTTAAGAGACTGACCGGGGGTCATCTTCCGAAGCCTAGACCAAAGCTGTTCGGTCGAGAGCCGTAGTCGCAAGACCTTCTGTTGTTGCCGCAAGATTATTTGTCTTTGATGACTGGCAACCTTGTGAGCTTCCCTCATGTTCTTGATTTCCACTTGTTCCCTTCGAAGCCGAAACAACAGGCCTCGTTCCTTCTGCCGCAGATGTGGCAGCTTGTCGTCAGCGCCTTTGTCTTGCAGCCGTCTTATTTAAAACGCAGTGAAAACAATTTAACTCATTCCAACTTTTTATTTCGTAATACAGTATAATAGAAATGTAACAATGCTTGATTACTTCTTTAGCATATGCAGCCATGAAATCTCAGCACGGGTCTTTTCAACTATAGCCTCTTCCCGAAGCTTGAGCAGAGCCTTTTGGTGTTTTCCCCTCATCTCCTCCTCCTCCATGAACTGCTTGACCATTGCTAACGTGAACTCTCGCAGGGATTCTTCTCCTGAAAACGGTTGCGACTGTGAACGGATCACTTTGTATCCTGCATCGGGTGAAGCGCTAGAAGTTCTATCTAAAAATCACGCCCGCAAAAACCTTAAATATTCAACTCTTGATGCGATGGCAAATTTTCGAATACTATTGTTTAAATGTTGAATACATCTTACCCATTTCACTAGAGTTGCCAAAACTCTTCCGTCGATGACTCTCTGAAGGCAGTAGCATCTTGAAGGTTCGGCTCCTCTCGTCTTGAAAACTTTCCGTACTCAACCTGCCTTCACTCACCCCTGACATGTCTTCAGACATTACTTCCTTTAGAACCTGCTCGGGGACCTCTTGGGAAATCTGCTGCTCGTAAATTTCTTCTGAAACCTCCACAGGACCCACTTCAAGTGACATGGAAGACAGTGATCCGTGAGACGGCGAAGATTCTATTGGCCCAGCATCAGCTGGCCCCGGAACCTGGGCCCAAATTCTGCGACCCATTCCGTCATTTCGAGTCCTTGGGACATTCGAAATGTTCATTTCTTCATCCGGGTCAAGCGCTTTGCCTTGAAGAGCTCTTGCCAAAGCAGCCGTTTCATGCTGGGACATGGCCAAGGCTCTGAGATGTTCCATCTGAGCCAGGTGTTGCAAAGACTCGTGCAGTGAATCCATGTACGTCAGCTCAGTGTTCATACGAAGATGTAACTTCGAGGGCGACATCTTCGCAGGATTACGTCTTATCAGACTACCCAGCTGATCTTGGTTCTCCTTCTCAGCCAAAATACTAGATTGCTTGCTTTCCATTGCTGAACGCTGCGCTGCATCTTTTGAATCTTGCGGTAGAGATAAGAGCTCGGCGGCCGTGTCAGTATCATCTTCAGTTACAGGTCCTTCGCTAACATCTTCAAGAGCCGCAGAAGCTTCGTCTACTTCCACTTCCGATAAGGAAACTGTGTGCTGGCTTGGAGATGAAATGACCTCCCAGTACACTTCTCCTCCTTCTTGTTCTTCTGCCACAGAAATTTCTTCTTGCTGTATTTTGATCGGCTCAACGTTAGTAGAGACAACATGGGCATCAGTACTAAAATCATTCCTCAATTTGCGCAACAACGTATTTATGAAGTTCATTGGATCGGCCTCAATGTCTGTGACAGTCCGAGCGTCCTCTCCTTGCAGTCTTACGGCCTGAAAAATATCAGACTGGTGGCCGTTTTCAGATTTGGCAGCATTGCTCGCATCCGCCTGCCGAGACGCATGTAGATTAATTTTCCAGATACGCACTGAAATCAACTTTCTATACTTACAGTGTCTTTCCTACGAAGATCCGGTTGCTTATTGACCGGGATTTCATTCCCAGGAAATATAGAATCTTTTATTGTCTCAAACTTCGAATCAATATCCACGTTTGGAACTTGCTCTTGGTGTTTCGCAGCATTAACTGGAATCTGCAATTTCTTGGCCTCGATTTTTATCCGCTCCTGAATCTTCAAAGCCTGCAACGCGATGTCACGCAACTTCATCTTTCTACTGTCATCTGCGGTAAAATTGCTTGACATTTTTCAACAACATTCAGTTGAAAAACTTTTCCAAAGACACAGATGATACCTGGTAAGAGAGATGCAACAGAAGACACTGCTTCTGACAAATTTGGGGTCTTCATTGAAGGTAGTTCACTAGTACAATATGGAATAAATTTCCCGAGTTTGATAGCTTTGGAAATTATTGAATGGTTCGTACTTTTCTTTCTCTTCAACTAAGGCACTTTCAACATTTTCAACAACTGACTCAGCACTCAACGAGCCAGAAGACACACTTCCTTTGCTGTCGGATGAAGTTTTGTCCTGAAATGAGCTTCAATCTGTCACTTTTCCCGGGAAAAAATGAGGAGATAGGAACAGAAGAAGAGACAATTGTTTGTACCTTTTTTCTCAGGTGGCTAAATGTTGCCGGAAGCCAATCAAGTGGATCCTCAGCGATAATTACCGGGGATGGTTGCGGAGGACTGAGCGGAGTATTGGGGACGTTTTTCTTCTTCTCGCTCAAATTAACTTTGGCTAGTTCTTTCTGTTTCTTATCAAGTTTCTCAAGCAGCTGCCTTTTCTTTTCCTGTATGTTTAATTTCTGCTGGTCATCTTCTTCTCTTCGTTTCTTCCTTTCTATCTTTTGTTGTTTCATAAATTTCCTGACAACCTCCTGGTCGTAATGTCTCACCTTTGGCGACGAGTGTTTTAAAGGGTCTGAAATGCAATTTCAAGCGCATTTTCAAATGAGGTATTGTACTGTTGACGGAACCCATCGTGCGGAAGACAACTCTCACCGTGTCTTTTTGACTTCCTTGCCTTTTTCTTGAGGGGAATTTTGATTTCCTTATCGTCCTTGCCACTATCACTAACCAAAACAGGTTCCTGGTCTGGATAAAAAAATAAAGAAAAAAAAAACATACTTGTAATTAACGCTTAGCATTCGTGGCTTTTTCTTCCGTTTCCACAAACCTGCGGGTGGGTGTAACGTGGAATAATTTACACTGTCAGTTTCTTCAGTTGCAGTTACAGCAGCAGGCGGTGTTCTCTGTAGTAAAGAATTTGGCCCGAGTTCCTTTAAAATGAGCTGTTGACCTCTGCGCCAAGATGATGGTTTGATGGCACCTATCAAGTAAAATGGAAGTTGCAATCGCTTTTAAACTTTGTCTTCATTCTGGAATAATAATACAGTACTATTGGCAAATATTTTTATATATAATGAGCCTAGTTATTTGCAAGAAAATTATTCTGCTCCAAATTAGTTAAGTACTTAATGAATTAAATTTGTACGTGCACTTTGTAAATGTCAACCGTTCTGAACAAAGGTGGCCGATGATTGAGCTAACCTATTTTTCCCAATTCTTTGATTTGTTTATGGATTTTTCCTGACAAAAATCTTCATTCAACTTTCACAAATTTCTCATGCAAACAGCGAAAACATTTGCAATTCACAAAACGTTCAGACCTCAATCTAAAACTGGCTACTTCCCAACATAAGGTTTAAATTAACCATGCCATACATAATGACCATTTGCTAACAAATCAGGAACCATTCTAACAGATGAAACAAACACTGAAATTACGTAAATGTTCACGGACGTCTTACGTTCTTCTATCTTGCTTGCAGAGCACACAACCTTCTTTACAGTTAGAGGTTTCTTCTCAGTGTCCGTGCCTCTGCTTACAAGATGAGCACCTTGATGGCAGAAAAGAGAAAATGTAAATATAAGCTAATGTTCATATGACAATAAGCCGAACCAAATTTCATTACTTGTGCTGGAATCTCTTGAATGTTTCTTAGCGCCTTCCGATTCTTCAACCATCTTGTTATTGGAATCTTGACCGGAGTGCGTGACTTTCGTGATATGCTTCTTTTCCTCGACATCTTCCTTTTCTGTGACTGCCCAATAAAAAAGAACGGCGATGAATTAGCATCTGTACACGCTTCTTACATAGTAGCCTATGTTAATAGAGTTGAAGGTCTATGAGTGCCAAGTTGGAAGGGAGGGGAAAAGTGTAAAATGTTTTCGGCGGCATTTTATCAAAAGGAACCACACCTAATAACACTTCTTCTTTTGATGCTGCTTTGGCCAAACGAAGATGGCCTAAATGCAAGAATAGCAAACCTCAACTTTTTCATATTCAGTCCTACACACAATAATCATTCACTCTATTCACATAATCGTTGTTAGCATCTTGAGTAGAAGCAAAACCGAACCAATCCTAGCAGTGAGTTACTTAATCAAATGTCCAAGTCAAAATAAGACAACACTGCAAGATGTAGAAACTCTGTTGTATGAAGAGGAGTTGTAACAATAAAAAAAATGTTAAATTAAGGTAGTCATACAACATACAAACAACTGATGATTCCTACAAATAAACTTTTCAAAACTGAAATTCCTATCTCTTTCTTTTTATTCAGGATATTAAATTGGTTATAAATTATATTAATGCATAACCATGCTGTCAACTTGCAAATAATTATATTAATCAAATTTAGGCATATTTCTTTTTCAGCAATTTTTATAAATGCATACTTTCAAATTACATATTTTATAGCTTACAATTTACATTTGATTGTAGAAAAATAAGGTATTACTGCGTTTCATTGCTTAAATATACTGGAAACAGTATATTACTTTCTAAACAAAACATATTTTCTTAATCCAATAATATACCATAAATGATATGTGAGAATTGTCAATTGGAATGTTTTCAATTTACATTTTCAAAAACTTCGTAAAATGTAAGTCACTATGAGTACTAACCCCATGTCGACCATTTTCGTAATTTAACTACAATTTTGCAGTTTGCAGAAATGTTACGTGAAACACCTGTATTATTGTTAATATAGCTAAAAATCTTTGTGGTAAATATCAAAAAAGAAACTTGCATAACATAGAAACCATAATTATGAAATTTATCTGCACGGGTATCAGTTGATTGAAATATAACACAAATTACCAAAAAAGGTGTATAAATTGTAGGAGTACTCATGAAAACACGTGGACGGGGGGGAAAAATCAGGAAAATGGTGGGTCATTATCTGGAAGGAATATGAAAAGTGGCCGACAATAATTAAAACGTTACAGTGATATTTTCTCACAGTGTGTTGTGCACCGGGTTCAACAACTTTGCGATGCTCAAACGTTCAATGCCCAAAAATGGAGTCCAGTTAAAAACAAATAGGTATAGATAAATCGATAATCGTCACACATATTATTCATTTCCATTTCCCACACTGGTAGAATATCAAGAAGAATTCATGACTTTCCAGACAAATAATCGCATTAACAGGATATATATTCAATACCAAAAAAACGAACCGGAGAATATCAAAAGCCAGCTTTGACATTTGCTTCTCGATCTGTAAGTCGTTAAAAAGAGGAAAAAATACCAACTTATTTCACTAACTAACTACCTTAAGTGGCTACATTTTTAATTCCTCATTCCTATAATATTACCCCAAAAAGAGGAAGTACTTAGAATAGTTCTGTGAAGTTTTTCCCAGTATCATTTAAATTCATTATAAAAAACAAAAATACAATTTTGCAAATACTGTATATTACCATCATCAGTAAAACATGAATAAATCCAGAAATGATTTGAAAGCCTATTTTTAATATACCATTTCTATAATTCTTGCTTATTCATTAATTTGTTAATGTTAGTGGCGTTTGCATATTTACTTCTACAGTGGAACCTGTCTAAGTTGAACGCCCAATATCCAAAGAATGCGTTCAACTTATACGGGTGTTCAAGTTAGACAAATAAAAAAAATCCGAGAAAATTTTTTAAACTTTATTGAACATCATGGGAATAGTTGTTTGTCTCCCATTATATATTTTGTTCTCAATCTGGAGCAGCAACATGTTTTCATATGCTGAAGCATGTTGAAACATCGAAACATCGTTAGTCAAAGCATAATCTTTCAATTTTTGAACCATATCTAAGGCCTCTCGAAATGAAATGGGGCGTGGCCTAATGAGTTTTGCCGATGCTCCTGGGCAAAGTCTCACTCTCTTTGTTTCGGGTTGAGGCAGGTTGGAGATAAAGGGAAAAGTTCAACTTGAAAGGGGTGAAAAGTGTGAAAATGTCATTGAGTGGATTCAGATTGTGTTCAAGTTTTAAGAAGGAGGGGTTCAACATAAAGAGGTTACGCGCAATGTTAAGTCTATGGGCAAACGTGCAGCCAAACTTTACGTTCAAGATATGCAAGTTTTCAAGATGAACGGGTTCAAGTTATGCAGGTTCCACTGTATATAGAAGTTACCGACTTGTAGCGCGTATCGTTTAAGTAATAAGATTTGATTTGTGCTTCAACAGATTTCAGTTCTTTAATGTGTAAAACATTCCAGAAAAATAAAACTGTAAATATTTCATAACAATACAATTAAAATTTGTCGATTTTTAAATTAAAAGGCGCTCGAAGTGTTGATGACGTCATGTGACAGGCATCATGATTGTTTCAGTATAGAATGTTGCAACCACTTGTGACGCCATATTCTAGTCGATCGATCATTTTTACGATAAAAATTCAAATCTAATTCCCAATTCACTTTTGCTTTCTGGAAAATTCATATTCATTTTCGTCAGAGTATGCGGAAAAATGTCGTTCTCAAGGCTGGATGTAGGCCTATAGTTTTCCACAAAACATCGTTTGCATTTGATACGATTCAATTGTTTTGACGGTGTACCAGAATGTTTTACAACAAACAAAAAAGAACTAGGTCTGCTACGAAAACAATTGCAGGGAAGTATACTGTGAAAGTTGTTTCAGCATTCCATGGTTTTTCTAATGTGAACCGTCATTATAATACACTTTCACATTTCTGCTAGCAATCCAAGAAAATTCAGAATTTAGTAGATGCAGTTTGAAATAAACGCCGCGGCGTTTATAATCAACCTATACTTTACTTAAAAGGTTATAAAATATACAATATACTTACAAGTATTGAGCAAAGACAAACCTGGAAATGTGTACTTCACCGGTTCCCAGTTTAAGCAGACATTTTTGGTTTTCGTGACCATTGAAGGTCTGGTCTTAGGACCTTGCTTCTGGTATTGGCTTGCAGGGGCCTTTGGCGGCGGTCTGGATGGGCTGGTCACACTTGCGATGCCCATATTCTTGACCAAGTCCTCCCTCAGATTTGCAGCATAGATTTCAAAATGGTCATTGATAATTCTGATACGTGTTGGTTCCACTGGTTCTTCACTGGGACCAACATCTTTCTTTTGCTCCATAAACCCATTCATCCACTTGTCCCAGTACATGAAAGGGTCATCTTGGTGGTCAATTCCATGCTTTGAAAACCGAATTGAATGAAGAGGACCAATGTCATTACTCCAACCTGTTAATTAAAAAATTACAATAAAAAATTGTAAATTAAAACTCTTCAAAGACTAAAAATTTCATTGAAGTACACAGTTAATCGGGAATTACTTTTCACACCAAAAATAATTTAAATTTCACTCCAGTTAAAATTAATTAGATAATTCACAATTAATCAGTATTTAAATAAATGACTTCCTAACGAATTCTGAACTTTAATTTCGAAAACAAGACCATACTTAGTTGAATATTTCGCAAATAAGCAACATACAGATGACAGCGGCATCTAACTGAAATTTAAATCTGTTTTCTGTCACATGCAACCTACCAAATGTCCCAATTATCCGAAATCCCCCAATAAACGGTCCCCAATTAACCTGAATCCACTATAATATGCACATGTTTCCTTGTCTTGTTGAAATGTAGTCATTACGATGTCGATTCAGCGCATATTATAATTACTGACAGTGGAACCGTTCAGTGTCCACGTGATTTTGAGAATTCACGGGATTTTGCGGCCATAACTTCCGTAAATTCACATTGCATTCTGAATACAGATGATCGGATTGGATCGATAAATCAATCAACGATCCCTCGCCCCAATTCGCAAACAAGGTTCAAAGCACGTCTTCGTAAAATCCACCCAAGTATGGAGGAATAAATATATAAGGCGATCGCAATTCGATACAGTGCATCATCTCGCAGTTGACCAATGACAACATTCCTCGCCGACCAGTCTACAAAATCCTATTAATTTGAGAAATTGGGAAAATTCCCCCCCCCCC
>WWPM01023939.1:0-19425 GCA_023279145.1 Glomeris maerens
TGGCATTACATGTCGCTAGCAGGACCAGAGAAAAGAAACCTTTATAATTATGAAATAGTGATCCACTGCCTGATGGCTTCAGGATTGCAAAATGCTTCCCGTCAATTGCCCCAATGCAATTTGGATAATTCCACATGCTGTGGAAGTCTTTGCCAATTTGCAGCCATTCATCAGTTTGTGGGATGGCCAAGACCTTCGGTTGTAGGACAGTTATGATAGCCTGGCATGTACTGTGTATGATTCCACACACAGTACTGCGTCCAAGCTGATAGTCCTTTGCGATGGACTTCTGCATATCTCCGCTTGCTAAGTATCTAGTTCACATGCAAATCACAATCAGTTATTATTATTCAGAATGTCACCAAGCCTATGTTAATGTAAACTTTGCTAATATTATTTACTCCAAAGTCAGGAGTAGTCTTTGCTTCTCGCATATTGGCTCCCGTACGAAATCCTGTCTTGCCAATAGTGGGCTAACTAATGCCAGCAATTTGTCAAAGACTTCTGGCGTGAAGCGAAACGTTTAAAAAAAAAGGCAGGGTCATCCTTGAGCATGTCTGGTATCTGTGAACAAGTACAATTATGTCAAATCCTTGCAAAATGTTCCCACCATAATGTTTGTGCCAAATCACAGTAATAACGTATCTCTCCGAATAAACACCCAGGCGCATATCAATTCTTGGTACTCGCCCTGATTTTACCGTTGTTTCCCTAACAAAAATTTGTTGGCTGTCACATGCATGCACATGCCTGCAAAGCTGCAATAAAGCTGTGAATGTTTCACGTGCAGCTTTATTGCAGACATGCACATTGTAGCTGTGTGACATGCATGCCACATGGCTGCAATTTGCATACCTGCCAAATGCAGGTATGCAGCAGACCTGCTGCATGCATGCAAGCATGCAATGAAGCTGCACGTGAAATACTTACAGCTTGCATGCATCTCACAACCATGCCGCACCACTGCTGTCTACACTTTTGCAGGCATGTGACATGCCTGCTGCATGCTTGAATGTGATATTCCAAATTTTTTAATAGGGATCCTAGTCCGGTGTTCATTTTTATATTTCTGCCTGAGACCAGTCGTTCAGACGAGGGCAGCGTTCAATTGGGAAAATACTGTTTATCTGTGAAATATTGCTTTGGTATTGAAATCGCCACTTACCGCTACATAAAAGTCACCAGCTTCGGATCGTCGGCTTAGAAACGGGCGCACCCAATGTT
This sequence comes from Glomeris maerens, assembly GCA_023279145.1. Classification (NCBI taxonomy): domain Eukaryota; kingdom Metazoa; phylum Arthropoda; class Diplopoda; order Glomerida; family Glomeridae; genus Glomeris; species Glomeris maerens. The sequence goes on from WWPM01023939.1 coordinate 1,225, forward strand.
GCTTATCCTGTTTGCTTTCTTCTTCTATAATTATTTGTGGAAGTGAAAAACAGAGTTGTCTACGTTGTTGGCGTCTTCGAACAATTCGACTTACTACAAGATCGGCCATGTTTTCTGGAGGAAGTTTGCTTTGCGACCCATAGATGGCGCTGACTTGGGCGTCACTGACGTGACTATGTGAACCGTTGGTGATTCCTGAGTTTCGCGTCCTCGAAGTGACATTGTGAAGCACGTTGTGAAGCGCAGCCAAGCTGCGCATCATCAACGCATGCATGTGAACTAGGCTTTACAAATGTCCGAGCAGCTTTTGCAGACCGGCTGTACCACTGTTTGGCGAATAACGGCTGTCACTTTGAACACGAACTAGTATAACATTGAGATTCATTTAGGCTAGAGAAATTTCTTTCCATGTTGTTTCATCTCAAGAAAACAGTGTTCATCACTTCCACTTGTGAGATGAAGGCCACTCGCATGCCATTACTACATGGGCAACAAAATCCAATGATATCCCCCCATTTCTAACGATAATTTGTTCAATTGCGCGTGCGAGGCCATGTTGAGAAAACTGCAAACTGGGCAAATCTCGTCCATTGTTGAGTCATAAAAGAAACACCCTATATGTATTAGATGTAGCGGGGATGAACACATCTACCCATTAGTTTATTACTATTTTCATTGTTATGCATGCTGTTATGAAATATCTATGCAGGCTCTGCATGTACAGTACATGGCAGTGTGGATGTGTTGCAAGTACTAGCTTCTGGCTGCTGACATTGTCGCTTTCTTGGTGGTGGTACCCAACATGCATCCCTTATATGCTGTTGTCTTGGAGCACGTGGATCTACAAGCTCTGGCAAGAAAGCCCACTCATATGAACTGCTTAGGGATGACACCATTTCCATTTCCCTAAAGTCTCTATCATACAGTATTCTTTCTCTTTCAATAACACCACCGGAAAGCACATCGAAATCACACCAAGGCTTTTTGGTTTTTGTGTAACTGGCCTTGCACTTGGTAGTAATATTTATCCGTCATTTTTAACCTGAGGTGTCCATCAGCATTAACACAGCAATAGAACGACGTGTCACTTTTTGCACAGTGTAGGGGAGCTATAGTTTTACCCTTGAAGGGGCATTTTATTTCGACAATGCCATCTTCCACAAGCCCATCAGGGGTGGCACACAAGAATGGATATTCATCATCAATGAAGATGCCACATGGATAAACTGCAACATTGGACTTCCTGGCATATTCTTGCTTCGCAATTGGCTCATTAGCCCGACCATATGCAATTGCAGGTACATTATCAAAAGATCTGGTGTTGTACATTTTGTTACGTACCCAAGAACTTGTGCATTTCCTTTTGGTACTTTTGCAAATTTCTCCAAATTCAGATGCTCCAATGTGATTTCGTCGAATATCTCACCAAAGGGGGCACAAGTGCTGTTCAAGAGTTGATCGCTCCAAATTATGAGGATCACTGCATTCATCCTTAAGATTGCTCATGTATTCAACTTTTGCATCTTCACATACTTCAATTGACATATCTGGTTGAATACACTGTGGTCCGTAATGCTTATCAGTGTTCCTAAAGGTTTTCCGTCTCCTTGCAGTAGGAACACGGGCTTGCTTCAGAGCCTTTTTTATTGCCCGCCTGGCACACAATTTTTTCAAAATGTTATTTGGCATGCTGGGCTTATCTCTATTAAATCCTGCAGTTTGGACTGTAGGGTGGTAAGGATGTGTTGCAGACCATGCAGATTATAGCTTAGAGCCGCTTGTTGGCATCTATACTGGAATGTCCCCTGGCGTGTCAAGCACAACCGTTTTTCCGCTGTAAATTTCCCCACAAGCTGCATGAAAGTTTCTGCAGCATTGCTTGTAACATTCTGAAGCAAATCTTTTGAAAACTTCAGCAGCGGCCACACAGCATCCCTCAAATCTCTCTTGCTCTTTTCATCAAGTTGATAGTTGCCTTCTTCTCCAGGGCAGTCACAGTAGAAATCCTCATAGTGCAGATGATTCCCAAAAATTGTGCAAGTGTACATTTTTAAGGTCATTGCACAGCTGCACTTCTGTTCCATTGTTAGCATGGCGATAGGTAGCAATTTTTCGTGCTATATCTGCCATCAGATTGCATTTGGCTCTGGTCAAACTTTTCATTTGGGTTTTCAATTTAAATCGCCTTTTCTTATAGTTTTTTACAAGGTGATTTGTGCATTCCACCTTGTCAACAATGAAGCCATAATCTGTTTGTTTTATTGCTGAAAAAACACAAGAATCGCCATCTCCTATGAAGGTTTTATACACGAGACCTTGCAGTCTTCTGCTGTTGTTGAAACCTTCTGCTATGCAGTCCGCTTCCATGGCAGTCGAAGTTCCACTCCAATTTTTATAGCATTTGTGCTCACATATGGGCATATTTGATTTTTATCAAATGCACAAATACTGCAGTATTTATTTCTGATTGCAACAAAGAGGATCTCCTTTGTTTCGTAGCCAATTATCACGGCAATACCAGAGTTGGATGTATATCTGTGGTCATAGCTACGATGAGACCTGGCACCATCAACGATAACCTTGATCGCAAGGAGGCCATTATGAAGATGTCCTTTTGCCATCCTTTTGCGATCCTCTTAGGGAAAGTTTCCCTAACATAATAGATTTGATTTCGCCATCCAAATTCCTATATTTTCCTTCGGACACTGTCTTTATTCCACAGATGGCCATTGCTTTTTTCATATTATCAAATCCACACCCAGTAGCCCGAAAGCCCAATGTAATTGCAGTGTTGGGATCAACATTGCTTGTTGTATCTGAAGTGTTGCTGAGCAATTCGCTCTGGTTGCATCTGTTGCATTTAAATTTCAATAAAATTCTGGCACCTACACCTGTTTTATTCTTAAATTCCATTTGGCCATTTTCTCTACATTCATTTCTGTGCATCATTACTTTGTGAATCCCATCAACAAAGTGATGCAAGTCCACCATAATGCGTTCTTCTGGTGTTCTATCCATGCCTCCAAGAAGATTAGCGGAATAGCCGTGACATACATGTAATTTGAAATGGAGTTGTTCCAAGGTCAATGTCTACTGGTTCAGGGGTATTTGGGGTTTCTTCTACTTCAAGGTTGCCTGAAATTGAAATTTCTGGACATGCTGGAGTCAGTGTGTCATCTCGTTTTGGTACTTTTGAGGTATCCGAGGTAACACGCATTATACTACAAAGTATGATGGGCATCAATGCAGTCCTTGTGCCATACAGAAATAATATGTATATGCATATACATGCATCCCCAATTTTTTTAATTATAACCTTCTTACATTGGTAGTTGGCATTATTGCTGTATGATAAATTGAAAATTTAGCTTAATCATTGTGAGGCAAGTGAACAAAGTCACTTGCAGAGACCAAACAGCAAGAGATTGGAAATAAACTGTAGGCCTACGAATGAAAGCAATTTCTTTGTATTACACAAATTATGCTAATCCACAGATAAAATAATATGTCAACAAAAGGCACTATAGGCAAAATCAATAAAACTTAACAATCTCAGACATTACGCAATTGATGTTAAATCATCAAAGCAGAATACTGTATAAAAAGTGCATGCAGCAAAAATTCAAAAAATGTACAAAAACATCAATTTGCAAATGAATTTCCCATTTAACAATATTTAAATTGTGTCAAAATTCCTCATTTGTCAACTATTAAATTTGAAAAAAATGTTCAATTTTCTGAAAATCTCCTTTAAAAAATCCCTAAATCAATTAAAATGTAAGTTAAAATAAAAAATAAGCAACATGAATTTGCAAACTGGAAAAATGTTTCAGGTAAAAATAATATAATGTTTGAGCAAGTAAATGTAAAAGAAATAATTTTATTCGAAGCATAAACATTTTTCAACAGTTATTTTTGTAATGAAAATTTTAATTTAAAAATGTGACAATTTTCTGAACAACCATTAACAAAATTATGCTTTGTGAAAAATAAATGGTTAACACTTAAATACAATTCCAGGGACACAGATTTCGTAGCAAATACAAATGTTGAAAGACGTGGAATTGGAAAACAATCATATTTCTTGAGATTAGCAAGAAATACTCAAAAAACAATTCAGGCAAATGGTTGTGAATTCCAATTTTTCTTCTGGTAGCTTTCAAATAACTGCCAACTGACCACTGCCATTTTAATTACCTATCATATTTATTGGGGAAAGATACATCATGAAAATGTGGCATCATTCCTTTGGGAAGAGAGAAAGCGCAAAACTGTTCAAAATTATCTCAATACAAAATTGTACACAAGGAAAAATAAAGCTTTAGTGTTAGCACAAAGTTTCATCCGTTTTATACAGGGTGATTCAGGAGGAATAGAAAACATTTCAATGGGTGATACTACATCACATTTGCAACCACAAACGCCATATAACATATGGGGCAATTAATTCGGCATGGTTGCTGAGATAATGCCGATTTCAATGAATATCGATATATTGGTACTGGAATATTCATACAGCAATACAAAATATTTTCAAGGTCAAATATCAAGCTGCGCTTACAACTATTGAAATTGCACCAGAAATGTTTTTCATAACAATGTTTATTTTCATTTAAAAACAGTACTTCCATTTTTTATTGTATTCTTACCCCAGCTGAGATGCACATTTTGCAGCTAAAATCTTTGCACGTTTTTTATTACAACTTTCTACTATTGGGCGAAAATTCCTTGGCATTTTCACTAAATAATGAAATTCACAGCAGAAGTTCCGACAAAACAATCAAGTCGGTCAGTCTCAAAAGACCAGAAGAAAGTGAATTTAGGCGATTTCTGGTTCATTGTCCAGTTTTCCTCGTTCCCCCTTTGCTTCAAGCGATATTCATGGAGACTGGAGCTAGGCCCTATTGTGTGATAATAGGGACCCCTTTCCAGGGATTTCTACCTGCAGGCAACCTAATTATGGGCATTACTCGGCCACATCTCCACCACCGTGCGGGGAAGCCGTCCGGACAGCCAGCGCAGGGTTCGGGGGCGTGGCTGCAATGCTGTGTAGTATTTTTTTGGATGAAACCTAACCTAATACGTAGCAGCGCTTCGCGCTGCTAGGGGGGCTCTGCCCCCCCCCCCAACCCCCTGGCGTCGCTTCGCTTGGGGGAAACCTAACCTAACCTACAAGATAGTCACTCCTAAAGTGAGAATTTTTACACTGTTCGTAATCGATCTGAAGCATTTGTGTGGAAGGGAAGTAGTCGGGGGGCACTTGTCCAGTCAGAAAAGTGTCCCCCCAAACCCTGCGCTGTCCGGGCGGCTTCCCCGCACGGTGGTGGAGTCGTGGCCGAGTAATACCCTAATTATGCTTTCTGTCAAAATGTCCACCCTATTACAGAATCTGTACAGAAAATACAAAAACACAAAAAAGAATACACTCTAATGGTATTGTGGATTGCCCTTATTTTTATTTTTCAATTCCAGTAAGTTAAATTTCGAAATGTAAGATTTTCCTAAATAATTTATGTATCTTCCAATTGTTCAGAAATTATTAACTAGGGGCCATCCATAAAATTGGTTTGCTTTTTAGGGGGAGGAGTCTCGGGTGATTGTGACAAATGTGAACGATAAATGGGGGAAGGGTTTCCCATGATGTGTACGTTCACCAATTGGTTTTGTTATTTATCCGATATGCAAATCAAAATGCAAAGTTCGATTTAATAGAAATGCTTAATTATAAATGAAATGATATTCATTCTTTGTTGGGATTAGTTGGGATTGTTACCTGTTAGCAAGTGGGAGAGTTACAATTTTTGCGATTTTTGGGAACGTATTTTATGGATGATCCCCAAACCTATAATTGGTACATATTTTTCCTGGTTGTCCTAAATAAATAGTTTATTTTTATGTGTAATTTGAGGGTTTTTGGCCAGGATTTAGCAAGATTTAACTGTGGAGTGAGTAGAAGGCGGCCATGTTTATTTTTCAGAAGCAGGTCCATTAGCCCCGCCCCCCACGATACTGCTACAAAATCTGATACAGCCACTGATACATTGCAATAATTGTTAACAACATGTGTTGGACCTATTCACACAAAACGTTTTGCAGTTGCTGTTCTGAAAATGTTCCTAATTTATCGTAGGCATGTAATCAAACATATTACTGAGATACTTTAAAATCAAAAAATTAGTTTGTGAGCAATAAAATAGTGTCACGTTTTTCACAGTTTTTATTTTTTACAAGAAAACTAGGCAACATTTGAGCAATATTTCTGGAACCGGAACAGAAAGGATATCCTCACCAATATTCCTATTAAATTCCAAAACTGTATGTTAATTACTAATTAATGCGAGTTGCCCAAAAAACAAAATGTGCAATGTTGACCACATTTGAGCATTAATTGTGGGACTCAGGGAACCCCGGTTAAGCTGATCTTTGTGTTAAGCGAAAGCCTAGCTATTGAAGTATTTATTACATATTTTGGCATAATTTTACACCTTCGCAAAAGTAAATTATGAATTTTCTAAGTGAGCAATACCATGCTCAACGTCACCGCCACCAGCGCCACCTGGCGATGAAAATCGTTCAGAAAACGATTTTATGCTCCACCTTAACGTAACAGCAAAACATCAATTGTGTAATTTCTTAATTGCATTTTTAAGACGCTTCAGAACCTTGCTCGTCGGACACTTCGTACTTTGGCCGGTGATCACGAAACCTCGGGCAATTTCTACCTTTTTATCTGGGTTTTTGGCATCGATAACAACATACATCCTTTGATTCATACCTAGCGCTTCCTGATCGTAGCGGGCGATCCCACTTAGCATTTCTTGAGGATGAATGCTTTTGATCTCTCACCCCTGTTTTACAAGGGAATTGTTTGTCATCAGCGTACAGCCGTTCACCATCGCGTCTATCATTTCTACCCTGCGCTCACCCTCGTTGGTAATTTCTCCTAATAGTTGTCGAAGCAACATGTTCGCTAATTTCATGCAATTTCTTGTCGGACTCCTATTTTTGCCTCCTCTTCTTAAAGAATGAACTTGAATTTATTGAGGTCAAAATCAGCCTGTTTTAGTGTGACCGTACGTGTCAAGTGTTCATAGTCCTTCGGCAATTCCATTAGCAAATGGATTGCTGCCTGCCTATCACATACAGTAATATCAGCACTCCGAATTTTTAATAGCGGCGCTATTTAGAGAATGTTGTTTGAGTCAATAAAGCACGTTGATACCGGCACAAATGTTGATCTGTTTGTTCCATTGCACGTCCAAGTCCTGGTCCAACCACAGGTCTATAATCACCCATTGTAGTAAGGAAATACTACATTGGCGACCACAACACTAACAAATGTCATTTTCAGTTTGTCCTCTCTCACTTTTTGAGGCTAGACAGCAGTTCTCTTTGTGTGGTTTGCATAAAACGTTAGTGACCATCGGTTGAAGGTCACGGTGCTTCAAAGTACGATTCGCACAACAATATCGGGCGGTTTTCCACGTTGGGGAACATTCATTACTTACGTCACATTTATTTTGCTATTGACAAAACTAAGCATTTCCGGATAACGGTGTATAGGAACATTATGTCTTCTTTTTATGCAAAGAATATGCCCTGTCAGTTTGGCCCTCGAATTTTAAAACACCCTGTATTGAAGTTCATCATTTTCCGTCCAATAGGCTGACATACTTTCGTCCGCAGCATTAGTTATGGCGGCATACTAAGTAATCACCAGCATTTTGTACCATTTGTCGCACTTCTCATGCGCCGCTTTCAATGTATCCCAGATAGCCTTCGCGGTTACCAGCCCGCGGATTTTGCTGATGCAACTATCATCTAGCGTTTCCGTTTGTTTCAGTCTGTGCATCTGTAACAGGATCAATTATTCCTTGCTCGACCGTTGCTTGTCAAAATCCCCTGGATTCGCACCGACCAGTATTGATAATTGGCATAAACTTGGGAAATTGGGGATAGTAATCCATCACAAACAATAACGCATTACGACTGGGCACGGTGCGACTTGTTTGGTCTGTTTCGCGTTCGCTCGCTTCTCGAGCTTGCCGATAGTACGCTGGTGAAAAACCCGTGATGTGAGTCTCGACAAACTACCGAAACAGGGAGAGAAAAAATGCGCTGGCAAACCGCCCCTCACTAGAGCCCACCGCAATGAAATACTCACCGAAGGAAAAAATGACAAAAATACTGGCCACTGTTCAAAAGCTGCCACTCTGTCACCTGTCCTCACTGTAAAGACGAAGCACAAAAAAAAACTAAGGAGATTCGAATTTCTCTAAATTAGCGCTAATTAAACTAAATATAAATATTCCTTATGAACGTTGAATTCACTCACGCTATGAAGAATTCGTCCCTCACTCATTGTTCTCTTCTCGTTTACCATATGACAACTGCGACTGTATTCATCCGACTGCTAAAACTCCACAACTGAATCCCTGACATGTTGAGGCAATGGTTTCCCAGATTTCTGGCTGTAGCCTGGAAGAATCCCAAATTGATTCAACCGATCACGAGATTTCTTCACAACGTATTTGGTGACCTGAAAATATTTCATTAAATTATGAAACTGTTGCACTACAGGCTGTGGCATTGAAGACTATCTGGAGAATAACGTTTTCACTAATCCAACGTTTGGAATCATTGGCCACAAATCATAGGCATTAAAACAATTAACGATGCTTTCTTAAATCTCACCTCAAATTCCCTCATTTTTCTTTTGATTGTCCAACTATGAGGCACCAGTTAATAAATCGATCTTTTCCTATAGATTGGCTGAAGCACACTTAATCTTCAGCTGATCCATTAAGGCAGATTTCACCGTATCAGAAATCCTCTTCATTTTTGCTCTGGCGTAGCCTACTTTATCTCGTTCACTAACTTGTCTTGTTGGTGTGATCTCAATGCTGTGTAGAGATCTGTCTGGCTTGGCTGCCTAAGACGGACGTTTTCCACTTCCTTCTGAACTGGGAGTTGTGTAATCTGTATCATCATCTGGTGATTCATTGTCTTGTAAGTCTGCTGCTTTGATGACACATGTGGGACATAATTTTTGACCAGCTAAGACACAAAGAAATTTATCAGTTTCTTCGCTAATAATTTTCAGTCCACCTGAAAGTTTCAATATTAAATTGTTATGAGTAAAACATTAACATGGCCTGAGTAAATGTGAAATATTTACGCATGCTGTGCTATTCAATTAAAATGAAATTGCTTGTCAAGTTAACTTACTTGTTACTTTTTTCTTGTGAATATGAAATAGATCGCAGCAGAACCTCTGCCTGCACGACAATGAAGTTGTGAAAGCAGTAATGTCATGATAGCATATAGTATCATCATTGTGGAACTAAATGTTGCAACTAAGAATGATCAAAGTTTTATTCTCCTCAGACAGTTTATGAAACGCTGTAATTCCTTGTTATCTTACATATATCCGTTTATGGCACTCTTTTTATAATTTTAGTCCAATGTAACAGTTCTCCATTCTGGTGAGATTTTCCACTTTGTATTCTGCATATTAATTAAAGCCAGAGAGCTATTTGCTGTGATCTGCACAGTGAAAAAGCTTAACAAAAACTGAATAGAAAAATGAAGCTATTTGTAGTATTTAATTGGGCCCGTTCTCATGGCTATACTTTGAGGTTGGGACTGATTTATTATCCAATGAAAGGCCATCAGAGACCACCATGCAGTGTCCATGTGATGAATAAAATCCTATTGGTGAAAGCCATTCCAAGGTTGTTACTGTGCTGGGATTTGTGTGATGTTTTTGATGGAATATCTGTAAATCTTGGCAATATATGCATTTCTTCAAAATATGATTATGTACAGCCTCATTTCCATAATACATTTCTGGCAAACCTGTCAATTTTAGCATGCTTAAGCAAGTTTATACTGAGAGGAAACACAAACAAACAAAAATATATTTGTGAAATTTCATTAAACTTTTTTATTTTCTAGTTGCTGAACGGTGCCGGACATTGTTGAAAATTTTTGATACTGTATGTTGTTCTTGATACATACACCTAGCAATGGGAAAATTATCATTTAATGGAATTCAGGGTGACATGCTAAAAATTGCTGCCATTAACATGGTACTTTTGGTTTTTTGGCCTGCGGAGGCAAGTTTCCATCACGCTAGAAATGCCATTAACAACAACATAGTCGTAAAACTTTTTAAGGTTAGTCAGTCGCAAGGATAGAAACTAGGAAAAAATTTGCCAATATGCTGCGGCTAAAGAAATTGGAAATAAAATATCTTTTACAGATCAGCTTGAGATGTTTGCGGTTCTGCAGGGCCTATTTTGCATGCATCTAGCAATTGAAAGGCAACATACGTTGTTTCTGACTTGATTTTCGAAATGTACGCTACATCCTGATGCTGAAGGTATTATATAATTTCACTGTCATATAAAAATTGATTACAGAGTTATGCACTTTCAAACATTGCTAGTTAAACTTTCTGCAATTCCAAAATTGAATTACGCGATGTTGTGTTGATGGCCATAACTTTCGATCCGCTTTGAATTAAGCGATAATATTTGGCATACTTTCACTCAAGATATGTATAAACATCTACACAAAAAATTAACGAAATCCGTGACGGCTTACTGGGGACCATTTGTCATTTTGAGATGGAATGATCCAGATGCCCAATAAGCTTTGTAATAGGAATAAGCTTGTTGGGCCCTAACAATCAATTCCCTAGTCTTTTGGACAAGGTGAGGACAGTTTTCATGTAATTTTATGGCACTTTTTACCACAATGTAAGCATCCAGTGTTCTCTCACTCATGGATGCCCTGTCCGATGTTAGAGTCCTTCCTGATTTTGAAAATCCACATTCTACATCTGCTTGTCCATGAGATAGGGACAATGCAGCTGTAACAAGAGTGGCCATGGATACTTGACACTATCACCAGTGGAATTCTTAAGCAGAATGAACTGTCTCCAGAAGATATCAATATTACTACAGTAAAACCTGTGTAATGTGAGCACGTGCGGGACAAGAAAAATGTGCTGAAATTAGACAGGTGCTCAGTCTATCGAGGTTCCACTTAAAATATGCGGTTTAAACACAAACAGAATGCACTATACATCTGGCATAATAACGCCATAACAATTTGCACTATACATCTGTAATAATAACGGAATAATAAGCGAGCTGCCAATTTTCTTTACTCATTCCATTGTCCATAAGATCCAGAACCTCTTTCTTTTCTTCCAAAGTTAGCCCAATGTATTTTTGCTTAGACATTTTCACCACTGACAGTGTATTAAATCAAAAACAACTCAATTACACATCGCGCTGCTGACAAGACGGCAAAAAACAAGCGTTTCTGCTCATTCTACACAGGTATATCGGTTGCTGGGATCAATCAGGTGTGCTCACTGATCGCAGTAGACAGGTGCTCACTCTATACAGGTGTCTTGCAATGTAAAGTCTATGGGACTCGTCCGGGACATTAAAAAAGTGCTCATTTTGGGCGAGTGCTCAGTCTTTCCAGGTGCTCAAATTTACAGGTTTTACTGTATTAGCAGAACAGCTAGGATCGTCCTTTTCTCTTTGTAGTAACTTCCACTCATCCAGGAGGACACTTCTCTGCATTTTAATGGGAAGGATATTGGCTCCTTAATGTTAATCGTTCTTTGGGCTGAAGACAACGGAAGTGTTTTAAAAGTGTTGCCGTCTTTAAATGAGAATCCTGACGGATATAATGACCAGCTGCTACAAAGTGATCCTGCACCTGTTTTAAGAAGAGAATTCGATCGTTCTCACTAACCTGAGAAACGAAATGAACGCTACTACAATTTAATTTGCCAAACATCAGTCCATATCGTATACCATTCAATATGGTTTACCTTTGCAAGCCGTGCTGAAATATCATTGCCAACTGTGACCTCTGCCACAGGTAAAAGGTTCTCTGGATCCATAGTACGGGTACAAACTCCGAACGCTTTTATTGCAGGTGGCTTGCACACTCCGGCCAGTAAAATACTCGTAAGAGTGTGGAGTTTATTATGTAGAATGTGTACAAGGGGTTAGTCTTTGTGAAACATGTCGGTGAATCTGGTAAAAAATTGTGCACTACTCTTAATGAAGAGAAGCTCAGCTTTAGCCAGGCACTTCTTAAGCATGCGCACTACTTTGAGGCATTTCCAGCTTTCGGTTGTTTTTCTTTTTCTTTGTTGTACAGGGTGTATCTTTTATGACGCATCAATGGACAACGAGATTTGCCCAGTTTGCAGTTTTCCCAACATGACCCCGCACGCACAATTAAACAAATTATCGTTAGAAATGGGGGCGGGATATTATTGGATTTTATTGCCCACACAATAATGGCATGCGAGTGGCCTTCATCTCGCGAGTGGAAGTGATGAACACGTTTTCTGGAGATGAATCAACATGGAAAGAAATTTATATAACCTAAATGAATCCCAATGTTACATTAGTACTAGTTCGTGTTCAAAGTGACAGCCGTTATTCGCCAGAAAGTAGTACAGCCGGTCTGCAAAAGTTGCTTAGACATTTGTAAAAGTGTCAGGTGTATTTCGGCGACATTCGGCAATTATGTGGTAACGAAATTCATCAATAGAAACGCAGCAGCGCCATGTAGGGAAAACTGCAAACTGGGCAAATCTTGTTGTCCATTGTTACATCATAAAAGAAACACCCTGTATAGTCCAAAAAGTACTTCTGAGATGCATCCCATTGCTCAATCATTCTATTTGCTGCACATTCTAGTGTAAGCTATCTTGAAGTGCAGTGTTTGATAAAAAAGTGCAATGGCAGTTTCAAATGTTTCTGTATATTTTTGAAGTTTTCCCGACGAACAGGTCAGCCATCAAAAAACTCATATACCGCATATATGAAGACTGTCGAAACCCAAATTGTAGATGCCAGCACTTAAAGGCGCCTTTGTGGGTGTTTATCGTCTGCAGTTTGGTGGACTCCTCTTCCACAGGAAGTTGTAGATATGCTTGGGACAGGTCTAGCCTGATAAGGTAGAGGGAAATGTGTACGGGTCAATATGCATGGCCCGGTTTACCGTATTCCTATAGTCACCACATAGCCTCACACTGCCGTCGGTCTTCCGAATAGTAACCACGGTCGATCAATCTCCTCTTCCACTTTAAACCGCAACGCGAATGGAACATTGCAAGCTTTCAGCTGTATCAGATGTACATCTAGATCAGTGCTCAAATGGATGGGAGAGCAGTGGACCAGACCCAGTTTGTCTGAAAATACTTCGGCACAATCATTTAAAATGTATTGTTATTCTTCGTGGATCACCGGCAAAATTCCGTGGAGGTTGATGCCCAAAGCAGGGAACCAGTTTTAACCCAAATGGGCCGCATGGCTACTCCGCGCTAACGTACAAGGGTAGTTGAGCCGACAGCTTCGTGTAGAGGGAATGGATATTAGCCCAACCCAGGAGATGAACTTGGGCCTTGTTCTAGTCTTGTAGGATAGTGGGGGGGGGGGACTTCAAAAGTCGAAGCTTCTCCCGCAGTTCTATCTAAGCTTAGGTAGCCTCATCCACGATGGTCACTTGAGCACCCGAATCAACCTCCATGGTACAAATGACGCCATTAATACGTATTCCAAGCTTACTGATGCCTCTTAACGTAAATAGTGAAGAAAAATATCATAAATTCATATTTCAGCTTGGGTCCAAAGCATCGGATGGACTGATTTTTGCGGAACTGTCGAATTACCTGCAAGATGCTTATGGCTGGAAAAAAATTTACTCAAAGGCATCGATCACTAAAGTAAGCAATTTTGGATAATTAAAACTTATTTCCAAACATTATCACATGCGCTGAATGTGATTTGACGATCAGGTAGCCAAAGCACGCACTACTGGAATGTTTTTATGAATGTGTTGCAACTTCTTGGAATATGTGGGAATGCATTGGGCTATGTCAGAATGTGATGGACTGTATCTTACAAATTGTTCAATTTTAGACTAATGATGGTGGCCGTCCTCAGAAAACAAGTGTCGAAAAGAAAATTAAATTGCTGCAGCCTCCAATGAGAATCGTTGGAAGTGCGAGTCTGACATTTTCCAAATAACAGGATTCAGAAATAAGTAAATTTTACTGGAAAAAATTCTCAGAATGAAAGCAGATGGCACTGAAATTAGTGGAAATCCATCGCTCCGTTTTCTGAGATAAAACAAATTCAATAGTTTCTGGGAGACATTCGTGCTTGGAAATGCACCATTTTTGTTAGAAACACAAGATATTCTGTAACTAATGCTGGATTCTGCAAAACAATTAACAATATACACTATGTTGAAACCATAAGAGGCTAATTGGTGATTTTCCCAGTAGGGATGCATTTACAAAACCTTCTGAAGTAACAATTGTAAATACACTGACATCATAAACTCGTAATTCAGTACAAAATGAACGTTTGTTTTACAGGTTTATATAAATGTATTTATGCTTTCCAACGGGCCTACAATAATATTTCCCATCCAGCAAATAACTTATCCGGCCAGTACAGATTAGTTCATGGCCCCCTAGTGGAAATTTTTGGTCTAATGGCCCACTTGTAGTCGGTATTGAAATGTAGGCCCACTAGCTGTAATGGCCCACAAATCGTAATGGGCCCACCGCCGTACTGGGCCCACCGCCGTAATGGTCCCACCGCCGTAATGGGCCCAACGCCGTAATGGGCCCTTTCTTAGTGGGCCCACAGCTGTAATGGGCCCTTTCTTAGTGGGCCCACAGCTGTAATGGGCCCTTTCTTTGTGGGCCCACAGCTGTAATGGGCCCTTTCTTAGTAGGCTTATAACCGCAATGGGACCTCCTTCTTAGTAGGCCCACTGTCGTATTGGGCCGAATAAAAAATATTAAATCAATACAATTATTTATTTGATGAAAAACTGTAGTTTATTAAATGCTTGAACACGAAATACATTATTACAAGCTAACTGCGGTGGTCTGTATAATTTTAAACATGAATGAAAACATCTCAAATTATATATTAATTTACAACTGAACGCACTTACGTACACACGCGGTATTAAAAACACAGTTTCAATCTAAAACAATTTCATTATAAACTAAAACAATTTCTGTTCTAACTATAAAACAGTTTCCGCTCTAAACTAAAATGATTTAAATTAAAAGCCAAAACGATTAAAATTACATATTTTTACCTTAAACTGAAATGAACATTTCTATTACTTCATTTATTTCTGGTCCGATTTCTTGAGAGGTCTTGTATTTTTTCATTTATTCTTCGGTTTATTTTTTTTATTTCTTCTTCAATGTCCTTTTCTGGGTAATTTTGTTCCTTGAGATGCAATCTGAGGTTATCTAATTTAAAAAGAAAAGTTCAGAGATAGCATTGCTATAGAAATGCACAATCATTTATTACAGTAAAGTTTTTCACTTACTCTCCACAACTTTTAATTTTATCGGTGTCAATCCTGGCTTCTTAGCCAAATCAGTTTTGTTTCTTTTGGCATTACAAGGCAGCCCAGTCACAGATCTTGTCATTAGAATTTCCGGGGTCCAAATGTTTAGGGCAAGCTCCTTACAGAACACAGACGGTGTCTTGGCTAAACGGGCATGTTCCCAAGCCTTCTGGGTTATAGTAATGCCATGTCCAAGGTCCACCTAAGATTCCATACATTCCATGATTTTATTTAGTGCATTTTAAAATAAATTTATTCACATTTCATATGATCAAATGAAAGAAAATATATTACATTTCCATTAGCCAGTATATTTGGCTGTTGTAAGTTGCAGGTACTCAACTGGCCATGAGATGCTATGCTATCGCATGGTGCAGGCTAAAGGAAATGATTAAAGAATTAATAATTTCAAACTTATAACTTGGAAAAACATATTTGCACTATTACCAAATCACTTGATGACTCCTGTATCAGTTCGTCAGCAGGCGAGTTTTCAGCTACATCCTGGCACATGAGAAATCTTCCTTCCTGTGATTCTGTGTATGTTACAGTGGCTGCAATTAAAGGACGTAATATACATTACCATATAGTAATGTGAACATTAAAAAAGATGTACTTACACTCATCAACTTTTAAAACTTTTGTGGCCAATGCTTTTTGGAGAAACCTGTTGAGTTCAGTTAGTGTTTGTATTTCTACACTTGAATCCTGCTGCAAAGTTTTCAGCTCCAATTTTAAGGCTTTATTTTCCGCAGCCAGACTCATGTTTTCCTCCCTAAGCTCTTTTAAGTTCTGATTGTCTTCGGGAATGTTGTCTTCAATGTCTGTTGTATTAGAAATAGCAGGTTCCATTAGGGGTTGCTGTCGTTTGGCTGCTAACGATTGTGCCATTATTTCAGCAAGAGCTTTTCTGTTAGCCGTATCAAACTTGGTCTTCTTTCCCTATTTATTAAACGTTTAGAGGGAAATTAGAAAGCAGAATTATAATCATATCACAACCATGCCACATAGATGAGAGTATTTTTTGGATACTATTTTCCATGAGAGTATAATTACAAGGTGGCACAGAAAGGACGTAGTCAATAAAATTTAATTACCACCATTTGTAACTGAGAAATTGTGCATACCTTAAGTACTTTTCCGCATTCAACTCTTTTTTTTTACAATCTGCATCATCCATAGCTCGGTCATTGTCTTCATTTGGAAACTTAGGCATTGCTATCCGTCGTTTTAGCGCGAGCCTTTCTATGTCATCTTTTGATTCTATAAGCATATGTGAAATAAAACATTCAAAGTTGAATTTTAATTAGTTTGATACCAAAAAAATATATGCATTAATTATTACCTCGAACTAATATTACTTTGGGCAGGATAAAAGTTGGAAGTTGCTTCGTCGTTTTCATCTGGTGACTCCCACCACACATCATATATTATCTTTGGATCATGCTTAGTTAAGTCGAAGTCTGTAATTTTGCTTGTACAAACAATGTCTCTTTGTTGGGTCATCTCTCTATCGGATGTAGGCGAACATTCTGAAGCAAGTATCCACATTTTAATAAAAATTTGAACTATTTCAATGCATATATATCTCATGCACCCCTCTGCTATATACATGAACTCAAAAATTTTCAGTTATCAGATTATCTCAAAAACATTTTGCCTTTGTGCTTGCCCAAATCCCATATAATGGGAGCTTCATGACAGTGGAATCAACTTAAATATGTCAAAATTGCAAAAATTAAATAATTATACGCATGGTCACAGACGAAATTCGATTTTTTTTTTGTTGCGCACCTCTATGCGTGTAGTTGCAGGGGTGCGATATCTAATTATATGGCGAAATTAATCCATCATATTAAATTCATATCTTGCATTAATGATGCTGTGATTTTGTACAAGATCGAGAAAAATTAGTTAATAAGTATATAAGAAAAAGATTGTGGGTGTGAGATTTCCAATTTAAATTATAATAATAAAAATCTGTGATATATCACAGATTTCTTAAGACCTGATGGCTATGCCAAAACATATGTGGCAATAAATATTGAAATTACGCAGTTGTGAGAAATGTATGAAAAAATCTGTTCTATATATATAATATTAATTAATATTAGTTAATTAAATATATATTTTTGAATGCATGGATCAAATTTTTGCCATGAATGCATGATAATTTATTTAAAAAATTACGTTATATATGCATGGAACATGACCACAAAATCCATTTATTTCCAAACCCTGTTTTTCAAACTGTACATGATTATAATAAACCCATCCTGAATTGTTGGAGATCGACGAGATTGAAACTAGGCTTATGAATGCAGATTTAACAGATATAATGGTTCCGACCCTTGCATATACGTATATAGCATTGTTGTAGCCTACTTACACGATTAAAAAATTACTATCTAGGCGAAGTCTATTTATTACCTTTTAAATCTTGCCGAAAATTTGCAAACACGTGCTACCCAAAACACAGCGCTTTAAACCTAATGCGTGCACAGACTCACGTGCATCATGTTGCCAAACATCATACCACAAAATATTCGCTTATAATTAATTTACAATTTTGGCACCACAATTACAACACATGCAATTGTGAAAAACAATAGGGGGAGATTGAATATGTATCAATTAATTGTTTCAGTTTTAAACTACATGTGCATATAGGGTAAAGTGACCAATTGCGGGCCACTGACCTATTCTGGGCCACTTCAAAATTTCCTTGTTCATACATTAAAATCCAGTACTAGGATCGCTTTAATGGAGGGGATC
>WWPM01023941.1:10998-21169 GCA_023279145.1 Glomeris maerens
ATATTGCTATTTGACAGCTTAATACGATTCCAAGGTAAATATAATTTTAAAACACTACCAATTTGTATTCTCCATTATTGCATGGATAATCAACAAGAATCTAGCAAAGAATTATAATATTTTGCCAACAAGAGAACCAAGTTTCATAACACATTTATTAGTGATTCCGGCTCAACTGTACAATTTGCATCCTTAGGATATTTTTTGTAGTTAATTAATTAAGACTTCTAATATATTGTGTTATTCTCTACATTGGGCTCCATTTAAATTATGTCTTGTAATGGTGCAGGTGTGTTCTTATCCTCACTGGTAAAATAATTATTTGCAGTAAAAATGTAATTACTGCTGATGTCCCCAGCGTCATTTTTCAATTTCCCAAAAAGTTGTATATAATGTTTTTCTAGGATTAATTGTAAGCCACTAGGAAGGCCCACTAGGATAGTGGGCCTAATCGGTTGTGGGCCCACTAGGATAGTGGGCCAACTCGATTGTGGGCCCATTAGGATAGTTGGCCTACATCTCAATACCGACATCAAGTGGGCCATTAGACCAAAAATTTCCACTAGGGCCATATAAAAATGGAAATCACGCTTACATAGCATTCCAAATAGCAACTTTCTTAGCCTAATTTTACAAAAATTACTTTCATTTCCTTTCTTTGCTCAATGGGGAACATGACTTTCCACTGGGCGTTTTCGGCAATTCATACCTGTCTGCCTGGGTCGCCAGATATCTTGAGCTTTGGCCAGGAAAGTTGTTCGGCAATCAATGTGGGCCTCAGAGATGGAAGCAGGTTTTTTGTTCGGCAAATCAGATGTCTGAGGAATGACGTCACTTTCTCTGGCTGCCATGTCAGATACAAACTTCTCGCTAGGCTCCTCAGACAACAAGATGGCGGCCACCATGGAATGTTCGGTCCAGTATGAAGGGTCACAACATGCCATCACAACTGCATGACGTGTAATCCGCCATTTTGAATTATTGAATACAGAAATTTGTGGTCGGCAAACCAGATAAATTGGGTGCCAGACGTGCTCAGAGAAGGGACCAGAGATGACGTCACACACTCTGGTGATCCAGACAGACAGTATGAATTGCCGAAAACGCCCACCGACTCGCCACTTTCTGACTGGACAAATGCCCCCCCCCCCCTTCCCCGATTATTTCCCTTCTCTCGCTCGCTCCCGCCGTTTGCCATCTGGAACGATTGCAATTTACTCAACACACAAATGATTTGGATCGATTCCGAACAGCGTAAAAATACGGAAATAATTCGCTGAACC
This sequence comes from Glomeris maerens, assembly GCA_023279145.1. NCBI lineage: Eukaryota > Metazoa > Arthropoda > Diplopoda > Glomerida > Glomeridae > Glomeris > Glomeris maerens. Next base: position 12,282 of record WWPM01023941.1, read on the forward strand.
CGATAGCGAAAACCGCTTTCCATTCAAACTATTGGAACACACCCTAGCCAAGTTCCAAATTCTCCCCATGTTAACCTATGGGAGGAAATGAGCGACATCTACCAAGACTGCGGCGAGTTACAGAATCTACGTAACTTCCAATTGGAACGATTTTTGGAACGGAAGGATAACTTTCCTTTTGAATCGCTTGGCATGGTCGGATTTCTGGTGGGCCGACCGGAAGTGGACTAGCACTAAAATATGCAAGTTCACCCAATTCTAAATATGTCTTTTTGTGGAAAAGTCTTATAATGCCTGCATGTAATTCAAATTTTTTGGCTTTGTATCAAATTGAATTATGGCATACAGATAAACATAACCTAGCTTAATTATACATAGATGTATTGTGATCTACATATTTATGTGGTGCAATTCTTTTAGGCAATCAACAATTTAATTACAATTAGGGGCCATCCATAAATGATGTCACGCTCCAAGGGGGGGGGAGGGGGTCGTTCAAAGTGTGACTAAGTGTGACAAGGGAGGGGGGGAGATTACTAGTAATGTGATGTCACACAGCTGAATTAAGGTTTATAGCTGACACTTTTAATAGAAATGCAGTTTTAATTGCATTTTCAGTCCCATGGACTTCCGGTTTCCTAATCCCTTCCTTATATGGGCATTGGAAGGGTCAAATATTCCCATGGGATTTTATACTATTTGATTTGTTTTGCCCAAGTGTCAGATAATTAATGATTTAGCCAGTTGACTTGCTCCTGTTTTTGATGAAATTTAATAATTTAATAAAATCAATGCATTGTCTCATTTTCCTCATTTTATTGTTTTAAACCACAATTTGGGACGTGACATGGGGGGGGGTGGTTCTAGGTAATGCGACAAATGTGCGACATAGGGGGAGGGGGGTCCAAAATGTCTCCAAAATGCGTGACATCATTTATAGATGGTCCCTTAATTGTAATTGATGTCTATACAATTAATTATGCAACAATTCTTAATTTCAATTATATTATAACAAGTTCTATTTAGATTACTTTCTCATATTCATTAATTATTATTAGTACGCATTTTCACGTTCATTATTATTATTGTTTCCCCTATTTCTCCCCTCGTTCGAGGGATTTAAAGAGTAAAATCATTAACTAATAAATAATAAATAATAGGTAAGCCAAAAAAAAACCAGTATCTCTACCAAACCTCCTTCCCAACCCTCAGGCTTTATACAGTTCCACAGGTGTTCTAGCGTTTCATCTTCCCTCGTACATTTCCTACACCGTTTTTCTGGATCACTTCGCCAATGTTCTGCTGCTCTTACCACCGACCCAGCAATCGTTCTTATCTCTTTAATATTCAGTTTCCTATTTCTAAAATAAGCATTTTTTCCCTCTCTGAATCTTATGTATGTAGGTATTGGGAGTACAAATTAGTTCGGTCCGTTTTCAGTAGATGGCTCTGGCTATTATGAATGGTTTTTAGTGACGGCAGATTTTGATGGTTTTAGAGAGTTTAAACACCTGTCAATAATATTCAACTCAATTGCTTTCATTTATCTTTGGAAAAGTTTTCCCGAAGTGTTGAATATGTCGAATTATACCCCAACTAAGCAACATTTGCGGGAAGTCTCAGTTTTCTGCTTAAATTGGCAGAAAAGTGCAGCTGAAGCACATCAAATGCTTGTGGACGTTTATGGTGAAGGATTTGCTTACTATGAGCTGCAAAAACCTGGCGATTCCATCACAGGTGAGCGGTACAGGCTACAACTGATGTGTTTGAGGCGTGCATTGAGAGAAAAACGGATAGAATACGAGCAAAGATATGGAAAAGTCATTCTTCTCCACGACAACGCTCAGCCCCATGTTGCAAAAGTTGTGGAAAAATATTTAGAAACACTTAATTGGGATGTTTTACCGCACCCGCCATATTCACCAGACATTGCTTCTTCTGAGTACTGGTTGTTCCGACGGATGCAGCACGAATTGAATTTTCACCGGTTCACTTCTTTTGCGGATATCGAAAATTGGCTTCTAACTGGGATCGCCACAAAAGATGAGAAATTAATGTTAAAAAAAAAACATATTTTAAGTTCTATGCCAGTAAAATTTTGCTGTTGAGCTGGAATCACTCATATATACAGTACATTTACTATAGCAGTATCTAGAAATACGATTTTTGGCGAATATACATTTTATACAACTCTGTAGTTGACCTTACGTGAAAATAGCAGACATTCAATTCCGTTTCAATTAATCTGGATATACTGGATATTTCTGGCGTAATGGAATGTAAATCATGTGTTTTTACGAAAAGTTCATTTCCAACAAAGTCTTAAACAGTATGCAAAAATTACCAGAACAAAATGGCCGCTTTCCTTTAATTTTACACAAAATAAAGGCCCCCTGCTGTGAAATAAATATGGGATGAGCACCTGCTACCCATCTTTAATTTTTTGTCTGCATGTCTGTATTAATGGATTTTAAAGAATAAAATTATCACATTTATCTTAACATACTTTCATTGATCCTAAAACAATAATATTACCATGAATATGAGTTTACTAAGAAGGTGTTATGATATTTCAAATGTGAATATTACAATATCAGGTCTAAAGCTTACGTATGAAATGTGACTTTTTCAACAAAAATATGAATCTACTCAGATATGATGCACCTTGAAGCGATAATGCACATTTTTTGTATCATGAAATGAAATTCAAACAATGAATTACATTAATGTCAGAATAAGTTCGCATGAAACATTATCTCATAGTGTACTTTTCAGGGGAATGGACCGAAGGGCCAGCAAGATCTGTCAAAATTCTACTTATGGCATTCAATATTTATCTCTTTCTAACTTTAAACGCCTTTTTGGCCATATTTTCAGTAGAAATATTATCAAGAAGCTATTTTCCTGTGAATAAGCTTTCTGACATATGCCAGTATAAAGGACTGTGTGTCATGGATTTTGATGGAAAATATAGCATGAAAGACTACGACGTAAGTAACTGAATTTAAATATGAATTCCAAATGAGGGAAAGTTTTTTGTTTTAACATTATTTTGAGATTTTTATGGTATTATTGTGCTTCCAAGGGCATTTCTGATGAATGTATAAACATGATTGAGCCTGATATACATGAAATACATAATGAAAACAACAAATATGATTGCATTACGAAAGACAAATGCATCATTGTTACACATAGAAAAAAGGGAAATCAAGCAGTAAATCATTATCTTCGCACAAATCAATTAAAAAAACCTGAACTACTTGCTGGATTGAGTATACCATTCGACCAGGAAAAGATATTCAAAACTTCCTTCACATATTTGTAAGTGAATTTGAAGAAAAAAAACAACATTTTTCTACAACTGGTAAATTTTGTACTATTTGTAAGCAGGACTTTGGGTCTTAGAGAGAATGGAGTTTTGCAAGTCCTGCAGGAACGCTATTTTCTTAAAATGTCCAGCAGTGGTAATATGACGGCAGAAGCAATAACGTTTTCTGAAACATGGTTAACTATGTCGAGCCTAGCCATTGGAATTTTTGCTGCTGCAGTAATTGTGGTTGCAGAAAACGTCATACCTAATGATAATATATAAATGTGTATAATCAAAACTTCTTGATTCCAATTTATGTCAAATTTGATATTTTGATTGTCAACGTGTATTGGTGGTATTAACGTTTGACATTTCATGGTATATTATTATAGGGTATAAGTATACAATATCTTAGAAATGCACTGTAACGCTGCACTTTTCTTCGGTATGTTGCAATTTCTACATTGTTTGCTGTGCTAACACATGGTTTCCAGTGCTAATTGTTGTTTGTTTCCATATTTAATGCAAAGATATTAATAAATGTTGTCCGGGTTAGATCGTGATCTGGATCACACAATATCCCTCTATAATCTGGGCGGTTAGAGATCGACCGCTGTTGAAGTAATCGAATTATATATTTTTGGTGACCGAACCACAAAATTTGGGGAAAACTCGGACTTTGGGGTTTCTACAACCTATTTAATTGTGGGGTAATGAATAACAACATAACAAGCAATCCTCCGGGAAAAACTGTTACACTGTAAAATTCAGAAACGCATCCAAATCACCCAAGAATCAGTTCAAGTCATAAGAATACCTTATGCACTTATAAAGACATTACACATGTTTCGGCTAGTTCTTAGAACCTTATCTGATGTCTTTGAACCATATTAATTAATTCAATTAATTAAGTTTCACTAAGCATAACCCAGTGGACTGAGCAACCCGGTGGTAACTGAGGAACTCAGGTTCAAATTTGGAATTGGCAAATCTCTGAGTTATCATGCAATAGCCAACTAGATAGGCAAAACCAAAGCCTAGTATGGATACACAAAGCTAGATGGCACACTGTCGAAGACATAACCGTCCAACAACTCAACAGCCCGTAGACGGCAAGTGCTGAACATATGCAGACGATTTTAGACATTGGCAGACTCCTGGACATCAACTTCCACGGCCCACTGTCAACCTGTCAGCGCTTGTTGGTGACTGTACAGAGCTTTGCGCCGTCACCCTAATAACCAAACTCAGTGTGAGAGCCGGGAGCAGGTGCTAAGGCGAACACTGGCTCCATAGACAACACACTGTCATAGATTAAACTTCCCAGTCATTCCCATACACAGATTACGTATTGGATTCTTTCTGAGGGCTGCCACTTGTCAGGAACTAATTCATCTGCACTTCCGGTCGCCATCTTGGTATGTGTAGAAGGAACAATATGGAACGAATTTCCTAGGCATATCTGACTACTAGGACTAACTGCTGTTGGGACGTCATCTGTCTGACACGATGAGACTGATTGTTGTCCGGTGACCTTGGTTAAACTCATGTTAATAAACAACTGAGCTGGGGTTTTCAGCTATTACAAGTTTTACCATTAAAGAAAACATCGACAATATGAATGCAAAATTGATTAATTCTTTTCTGAAACGGCATCTTCATAAGCTCGGAAAGGCGTGCACTCGATCTCGACTCTTTCTTCTCTCCTTCCTTTGTTGTCTCTCCCCTTTTTATACTCTTTTCCTGGGTTTTCATTGGCCCCACTCGAACCAGAGGACAAAAGAGGTTCAGTGCGGGCCTGGTTGCATCCACTGCTTGAAAGGGGGTTTGGTGTGAGTTCGGTTGCACCCACTGCTTGCGAAGGGGGTTCGGTGCGAGTTTGGTTGCACCTACTGCTTACAAGAAGGTTCAATGCAAGTCCGGTTGCATCCACTCTAATCATGACCCTGTCAGATGCTGCCACCTAGCGGTGATGAGCGGAAAATACTCACACACTAATATTTCAAGAACACTGTCCACAGTTTTATCAACTGCAACGTTGCATAGGTTTGGAGCTATATGCATCTGACTTAAAACAATCGAGGGCTTATTTAATACTATCCGATTTGTCGAATTAATATAATTTATGGTGTGAAAAGTATTTATTCTCGTAGAAATAGGGCAGGCCTCTTAAAATGGTGAGTCAGAGTGCATGTAGCCTGCAAAGAATCCTGTTTAGGTTTTCTGATCCACAGTGACTGGTCAGCGAGTATACGCAGTGGTCGTTCGATGGCTTGAGTCTTCGCTTCTGGCTGCTGGAAAAGGTTTTCACCACAATACAGCTTTGAAGAAAGCACTCCGAGGTTTCTTGTCAACAAATTGGAAGACATCTTTCAAGGAGGAGGAGTTCCTTATCTGGTACATTAAGTTGTGTTGTTATGACTTATTGCAGATGCTGTGAGAGCCCCTCGAGAACTGCCATAGCGTCTTATGTTTGCTACTGTGGTGTGCCCCAAATTAACATGAAGCCTGGTATTTAGCGTAACAACGTTTAATATCCAGAGAGTCGCAAAGTTGTGATGTAGCTTGTTGAGGAGAGTTGAGGAAAGTTCATGTAGGCAATTGAGTTTTTGAAGCAAGTTCACATGGATACAATGGGACTAGGATCTTCACAACGGATCTATATAATGTTGGCAGTAATAGCCTAGCCTAAACTGCACTAGTCTCCAGAACTCTTCATTAGGTGCTTCATTATCGGTCATTTTTCTGTTATTAATAAACATGTGAGACGGGTTCACCACACTATACCCAAAGGTTCCTGTCAAAGCTATGGAATACGTAGAGATGAAATGCTTCGATCTGGTTGCCCTGAGGTCTGCCAGTTATGGCACCAGGTCGTGACCACAAATCGATGACTGCTGGAAGAAGAGTGGCATCGGCCAAGTTGAACAAAGCAGGTTGTTGTGAAAACAATAAGAATTTCCAACGACATGTTATGGACAGGGCTAATAAGTCAAGATAACGTAATGAAGAATCACAGAGTAGCATATAAAACGTCATGACAATATTGCAGAATATAGCCAGATTATCATAACTACTCTTACTTATGAAAAGGTTTGATCAATATTGATTACATTCGCTATCCATTGATCACACACAGGTGTGATCACAGCATAAAATAATAACTATTGTGCTCAATGTGATTTTGATCAAAGGTTCTAAGGTATTGATATGTGTAGGCCTTTGATGAATTGTGGATGTAGACAACAATAAAAACTTTTATTTAAATTAGAATAGCAAACAACAGAAACAAAGAGAAGTTTCTAAATGCCTACTGAGGAGAGAGGAGTGTGGCCCCAGCTTAAATAGGCCCCGAGTGGCTGATGCAATAAGACGAAATCCCAAGTAATAGTAAGGGAGCAGAAGGAAAGAGGGCGCCACATGAAAATTTTCAAAAATATTCCTATCATAGGATATTTATCCCAGGTCAATGGATTTTATGAATAGGCTGAATGAGGTTCAATTAACATTGAACACAACTATTGATTTTCTGCAGTGGAAGGAAATTGGATTGCAATGTTTCTTGCTGCGTATTAACAGATATTTTAAATTTTGTCCATTATTGGGACATGAGTGCGCAAAAGGCTGTTTTCAGAACTACGAGTGCAATCCGCACGATTAGTAATGTAGTAAAAGGTTATTATGGTTTTTCTCGTCTAGGGTAACCTGAATTCGTTTCTGAAAAATGGCTAACTATGCTAATGCTGCTACATACCCTCTGGTTGCAGAGAACATAATAAAGATAATTTGCAATTCTAATGCTACATTTTTAATGAAATGTCTCATTTAATAACAGAATTTATTCACACCGTTCTATTGATGCTGTTTGCAAATTTGTTTACCTTAGGATGTGATACTGATATTAAATTATGAGAAAGCGGAATATAATTTTGAAAATCATAATGAATGCATAGTACATTAACTGTCACAGAACTCGTTTTAGAAGTTACAATTTAAATGATGATGGTTTTTAGTTGCGCTTCATATTGTGTCAGTACCAACCTAGCATATTCTGTTTTAAATGCAATATCAAATTGGTTTAATTAATGAAACACTATTTCAAAATTTACTAGTCTGTAAATTAGAGAGTACTGTAGGTACTTAATTGTCTCCTTGTTTGGCTTATTGTCAAGCATAATACGTATTTCAGTATTTCAAATGCTCGTGCTAATAATTTAAGGGAAATCGCATTTTCACATACATCTTTGTTGAACTTGGCATTTCCTTTCAGTTTAATTTCGAAAGATAATTTCACCAGTTTGTAAATCATCGCAATATGGTAAACCTAAGTGGTACTTTATAAGCCTTAGATCGATCTAGTTAAATGTTAGAATCATTTTGCACATTTCACCGGTTTTACAGCTTTAAATGATTTTATTTTGGATTTGTGCATCGTGCAATTAAGAAAACAAAAATTTGTTGTCGCAAACACATTTACATTACGAAAAAAGTTAATAAAACAATCTATGACTAAATAATCTTCCAATTAATCTGTAAATCAGATGAGCTTCTGAATAACTGGAGTCTTTTATTTGTTGAATGGACCTGAAAGTATTCATAACACATTGTTATTAAATTGGATAATTCAGATTTAATTCAAAAGCCTCAAAAAATAATAACCTGTTCAATCATCATAAACGTTTATGATTTCCCAACTTATGCAGTCGTTTAAGTCCCAATCACCGTGCCGATGTAACCAAATGTTGCGGCTATTAGAAACCTTCTCGAAATTTCCAATCTCCACTTTCAGTCGGATTGCACGGTCAATCCTTCCACTGTACAGAGCACTCAGAAACGACATTTCACGTCCATCGTAGTTATTTTCGGCTATATCTACTTTGCTGAATTCGTAAGGACTCATCTTTGTTGCGTAGACCCCGCGCCCATACGCTGCATTGTGTTCTGAGGCCTTTATGTAGTTGTCCCTTTCGATAGCTCTGGCACCTCGCTTTGTGGTGTAGTGGTACACTGTTTCTGGCATCTTGAACAAGTTTGTAAGAAATTGAATGCTGTGGAATTATTTTTTCCCTACTTATATACAAGTTGCCGAGTTGTTTATCTTTTGAAGAATGTGACATACAGTGTTATGATTATAATAAGGAGAGCGCATTTTTTTCAAACACGTGAAGATTAGTCTTTGTTTGAAACCTTGTGATGATTAATAGTACTGTAGGTGTGATAGACAAAAATAATTTTGTTATGACTATTTGACACCCCACTTCACAATCTTTCAAGATAAGCGTGTAAATAATTTTTGTATTCTCATGAGAATGTCATTGCACCTGACATTCTCTTTCGGTTTCTGTCTGGAAGATAAAATATGTGAACCAATCGGCAAACATTTCAGGTGTGAATCACTTGCGTTCCTAACCTCTGTGTATTCATCACCACTAAATGCGTTCCGGAGCACACTGACAAGCTAAATTATCCATCGAAGATTACTGCCACTGAAACATTGAGTTTTGATGTTGTGTTTGTATCCGATCCTAATTAGGTACAATTTATCCGGAATCCGGAGGGATTTTTCTTTTTTTTT
>WWPM01023943.1:0-19494 GCA_023279145.1 Glomeris maerens
TTTTTGTAAATTTGGGCGAAATGCAAGTTAATTGTTTAGATTTTGCCGGTTTTTGTTAAAATGCCAAAGGTGACTGTTGCGCATCCTCCATTGATCATCATCCTTCTTTCTTCTTCTTCTTCTTCTTCTTCTTCTTCTTCTTATTCTTCTTCTTTCTCTCTCTCCGCTTCCCATATTTGTTTTTGCTGCTTGGAGGAAAAAATGTCGTCGTTCACCTGGGAAAATGGAAAAGATAGAAAAACCTACACCTATCTTTGGGCTATATACAAGCTTAGCTAGTTATATAGTAGTATACGTGTTTTTCTGACAACCGAGTTGGAGGAGTAAATACAGAAATAATTATCGACATTATTCCCCCTTTGCAGCATTAAAAGTGAGCTGATGATGTTTTTTCCCTCAGGTCACCTTTTTACGAAATTTTGGGAAAAATTGTCAATACATACTGTATATGCCTAACTTCTAACAACATTTCAGAATTGTGGATGTTACTGTTTTTGAGTTATTAGCTATAAAAATGTCATGGTGATTTTAATGTAATTTTGTATTTATATTTGCGTTTTGAAGACTATCTTATTGTCTGAAGTTTCAGGGGATGTTACTAAACCTTGTCAGTTCACTTTTTAATTTGTTTTTGCGTATTAGGTTAATTTTGTTCACTATTTTGCTGTATAACTATATTTCTTATTAACCTGCATGCATTCATTGTTTGCTTTCCTGGATGTACGTGTTTACTGTATATGGGCCTTATTAATTGGTTAATTCAAGTTATTGGTTTGAAAGTGAGTTTTGGGAATGGAAGATCCTTGAAGACAAATTCTGCTTGCTATATTTGCTCGAGAGACTCTGCTGAATAGCTCATATGTATATTGTTAGCCTTGAAACATGTTTATGCTGCACTTCTGGACCACCTTGTTTGTTTTAATGGTGCGTCTTGGGTTTTGGGTTTTCTGCGAAAATCCGCTCGTAATTTCAAATAGCCCGTTTCTTGCCCTGGTACAAAATGCTCGGTGTAAATTATTTCCAAGAAGCATTTTCCTTAGGCCCTTTTATCCTGGGAACATGAAATCGGTGCACATGCAGTTTTGTTGGTCGCCCAAAATGTCCCAAGGTGTCCAGTTACGCTTACATATCACATTTGAAATGTCAAGTAGTGGTGTTGCTCTCACTTTTTAAACCCCCCTCCCTCCACCACTGACTTTTCCAAGTATATTTCACCATTATATCCAACGACTATTCGAGAGGTAATGCGCATGCGTGTTTGCTAGCTGCTCAAACATTCCCAGAAACAGTGAATCACAAAAAAATCGAAATGTGTCCAGCGAAAAGGTAAATGCAGAAAACACTGGAAAAGCTTATTTCATTTTTTCTCTCTATCTTTTTATCTTGCATTCATTGTTATGGTTCTCCGGAAATGTTTCATGCTTACTTAATGCGTAGTATTCTGGGGAAATTTAGTCGATCAGTATTTCCTCTCATTTCATATTTCATGTGCTTCTTCAGAAAATAATTTGCATTTTTGCATGATTCATTGAAATTTTTGCTATAAGAAGAATTAAGTTTGTGTTAATAACAAAATTTTCTCAGTGCATGCTCAAATTACATAAAAATTTATTTTTAAATTTCATGTATGTTACATTCAAATAACTGTATGTATTTCCAGTTTGTTATGCATAAGGGCTTACTGTATTGCTGTATTTGTAGGGATTGTTTCCTTTTATGTTTAAGTTGTAATACAATATATTTTGATCACTATCGATCATTGAACAATGTCTGAAACAGAAAACTTAATTACATAAACACTGTTTAAGGACAATTGTCATCTAATAATCCCTGCTTAGAACAATAGAATTAAAGTTATTTTCAAAAATAATTATGTATATTTCACATCTGCAATTATGTGAACGTATTACAGATTCTCTTCCTTCAAATCCCTTGAAATTTCTCAGAATTTAACTCAATTAGAGTAATAACAAATTTATACCTGTGTTAAGTTTAATAGTTATATAAGGTACATATTACTTAATTTTGCTAATGGGATTTACTTAATGGAATAATATTTTGTATATGTTAAGTAAGTATCTGGCATTACTATTCATTTATTTACTATTTGCGAGGAAAAGGAAAATGCATAGAATAATGCACCTTGGTGCATTTTGTCGGAGTGTATTTTAGCGAATTGGTCAACCTCGTTAGGAAATTAAACGCTTGTGAATGGATCGATATCGTTCGTTATTGCCTCAAGGTACACTATACTCATATGTCCAAATGAAACATGACTTAATCCCAGCGCATAATTGCAGCAGCTAAATAAATGGGAATATTTTCCTCCTTTCTATATTTGTGCAGGTATAAATACTTTGTTGCTGCCAATGAAAATTGACAAAAGTTGTACCTTAATTGATTATATAGTTTACTTTTAACAAATATTGATTTCACCTTTTAAAAAACAAATTCCTATCGAATTTCCTAGAGCTAATTTCGCAGAGTCTGGAATAGAAAGCAATTGATTTTGTTCACTTGTTTTCTCTATATATGAATTCTGGCATTCTACATTTTAATACCGAAATTGACTATCGATTTTGCTACAAGTTCAATGCAATTTTTGGAGATGCCTACAGTAGCATGTAAGATGCATATCTATTTACGTAAGTCTATACAATCAATAACAAAATTCAGGCATTACAGATTTATCACAAAAATGTTGATTTTATTTCCTAGACTGAAACAATTTATATTTCACACTTTAGAAATTTAATAAAGTATATATACATAAAATAATTAGGATATTTCTGTCAGTTTATCCGCCAAAGTTTCTTCACATTGTAACGAAGTTAAAACATGATCAGATTAAAAGGATCCCAGATCCATGTCTGGAATTTCTGCATTTATATTATAAGTAGCTGAAAGGTGTTTGAATGGGAAATAGATTTGAACTTGTTTTTGATCAGATGAGTTTTAGGAAGGCTTATGCCAAAATGTTTTGACGAATTCAGAGGCTGAATGCAAAAATGAACACAGATTTCAGACTATTTTATGGAAGAATGATTACGTGTATCTTGGTAATTTACACCTTATATCATTTGCTTTCCATGATCTGTTTCACTTTTTGCTTTGGTCTTCCCTCTTGCCTTTTCCAACAGTGACCATTACTTTAATTACGAGTTATGTTTTTTTTTAAATTATTTGATCTTATTTTATACAATAATGGACGTATTCGGTCGGCAATTCAAACTGTCTGTCTGGGTCGCCAGATATCTTGAGCTTTGGCCAGAAAAGCTGTTCGGCAATCCACGTGGACCTCAGAGATGCAAACAGGTTTTTTGTTCGGCCAATCAAATGTCTGAGTAGTGACGTCATTTTCTCTGGCTGCCGCGTCAGAGACAAATTTCTTGCCTGGCTCCTCAGACAACAAGATGGCGGCCACCATGGAATGTTTGGTCCGGCATGAAGGGTCGCAACATGCCATCACAACTGCATTTCGCGTAATCCGCCATTTTGAATTATTGAATACAGAAATTTGTGGTCGGCAAGCCAGATAAATTGGGTGCCAGACATGCTCAGAGACGGGATCAGAGATGACGTCACACACTCTGGCGACCCAGACAGACAGTATGAATTGCCGAGTACGCCCTTTGTCTCTGACACGGCAGCCAGAGAAAATGACGTCACTCCTCTGAGGCCCACATGGATTGCCGAGCAACTTTTCTTGCCAAAGCTCAAGATATCTGGCGACCCAGGCAGACAGGTATGAATTGCCGAATACGCCCAATATCCTAATGTTTATCTTTAATTTTATGATTACATGACATAATGCGTTTGAATCATGACAAGAAAGGAAAAATTGTCAGCTTTTTCGGAATAACCTGTAGCCCGAGCTACACAGAGTCAACAATTTCTTATATGCAGTAGCTGTATAATTGTCTTGCATGTTGTCATATCATATAGCAACTGCACTTTCTTGCAATAACATTCATCTGTGTGTGCATAATGTAATAAAGGCGTGGTCGTGTGCACTGTCAGCAAATGTCCCTATCACGCTAGAAGCCATGCAACTCAACAATTAGCCATGTTTATCTAGGTGAATAAGCGTTTTCCTGGAATTCTTTTGTTGGTTTTTTCGCCAAATAACATTATTAAACATGGAATGTTTACAGTTATGCAAATATTGAACTATAAGTATAACAAAATCAGATATACATAGCTTATATATGGAAATAGGTGGGCAAATGTTGCGACCATAATCACCAATACTTGTTAAAACATTGATTTCATTCCGATAACTGTTTTTTGTTTATATCTGTTTTCGATATTGCCATTTGACTTGGTCATCTTATTTCAAGTGTAAATTGTTTTCACAGATTATTCACTATTTCTTATATGTATACTCAACTCGGTGAGATAAGAAATGAAATATGTAAATTGTATATTCCTCTTCACTGAAAGAAGAGACTTGGTGACGTAACGGATTAAGATTTTATTGATAATTAATAAATCCTAGGGTTTTGTTCTTATTTGCAAATACAAAGCGTTTCCTAACATACTCGATCCTATACTGTATTTTTCTTTTCAATAAGCCGCTCTTGGTAATCCTATAAAGGCCCTTTTATTCTCGAGGCTTTTAATTTTGCGAGTTTGGCAAATTTGCCAACGAATTACACAAGGTTTTAAATATGCTGAACGCTGTAAATTTCTATATGTATATGCATAATACTAAATTTATGTTTTTTTCATTACTACCTTATGTAATAAGAAATGTAAATACATAGCTGTATTGTAGGCGATTTCGTAATAAGTCTTTGTTCTCATTTTGCATTAGTTTGAAATGTTTTGAAAGGGAAAAACATTGACTTTAGCTTGTTTATCTGTTTTTCATCTTGGCCTTCTTTTTCTGCATGTTCGTTCGAAAAACTGCTGAAATATTAAAGAGTTTAATTCCGATTGCAGCTATTGGTTTTGTTGCTGAAGGGGTATTGTATAAGAGGGCAAATTCAATTTCAGCATCCATATTAAATTACATCTATTTTTCGGTATTTTTTCTTTCTTCCTTCTCCCTATTTCAATGCATGCAACAACCAAATTTCGTTTCAATAAATATTGCAACAAACTTTTCGGACAGAAATTTACAATACTATATATTCCCATTGTCTTGTAGCATCTTGAAATGCGCATTAAGCATTACACCTACGTGAGTTTCACAGTATCGCCAGCAGGTTGTGCTCAATCCCACTGTTCAATATTAACAAATATATTTCTGTAAGTTGAGAACATAAATCTAATTGCATGTATACAATAAAATTACAAAGCAATTTTGATACACTAGCTCCATCTGTTAATGGAGCATGGAAATACGTATTTGTACAATATTATCAAAACAGGTGTAACACCATCTATTGAACACCTGTTGGAACCTCATATTTGTAAGCATTCATATTATGGCAAGGCTCTTGTCCTCAGGGTTAGCTGTAATAATAAATAATTACACTTTACCCTATTTAACCATTATTAATAATTGCTATTTTAGCAGATATGGAATGTATAAACAACTTGTTATTGAAAAATGTGAATTAGTATCTGTAAAACTTGCTGCAGTAAAAAATACAAATTTAAACGTTTAGGAATTCATGTTTGTTATACATTTTATATAGTTTTATTACTGCTTGTGATAGTTTAATGCTGAAAACTACGATTCAGTGTTGAAGACTTTTATTTTTCATACTTTTTGAACCCTTGTTTGCTAAAATTTCAAGTTGGTTGACTATTTATTAATAATGTACGTACGTGCATATAGAAGATATTCATATTCATGTATATATTTAAGATAAGCTGCTTAGAGAAAGTAAGATTTATAAAAAAAATCTTGGATGCAATGTGCAATGTTGAGTTGTATAATTTTTAAGAAAGGCTTTAGATTTGAAAATATTTTGCTATATAGTACTGTAGACTGCATTCCAGTATTTCATATATCCTTGCATACTCAATAATAAAGTAAGCGTGGGCCAGAAAAAATAGTTTTTGCATGAAATGCAATTTATATTGATCACAATGTTTTTCCCAGCTATATTATATTACTAGACTGAAACTGGAAAACGCGTTTATTTCTGGAAAATACTGCGTATCATTCATTTCTCATGCAAACAATTTTCACACATCTTTTTATAACAAATATAAAACTATGCTTGAAACGTTTGGAAATTATTCTTCCTAAAACCCATCATAACATGGAAAGCCAAGGATATAGAATTGAATGCAATATTTTTATTACCCAAGTCCAATTTAAAATACCTGCATGAAATATAATCTCTTGAAAAGCACAGTTTAAAGAAAAATGACGACGTTTCTAAACATATTATGTATCGCAGGTTTTAAGAGATCAATATAGCAATTGTCTTAACTGAATTATGTTGCTTTCTGTGTTGGATAATATTGCATTATAATTCTGGACAGTTGAGATTTGTTTAACAACTGATTTAAGATGTTGTGTGTACATATTTGGTGGCTACTGCATTTGATAAATACAACTGCACAATAGATGGTGCAGTATATTATTGACGATATATTTCTGTTGTGATACAGTGGAGTCATATATTTGATCTTTATTTTTATCATCGGTGTGGGTAAAGCTAAGCTTTTTGTGGAAGAATAAGAATAAGGGATGCATCAGGTGGAAGGATGAGGCAATGACTGCAGTGCGGCATGAATGACGTTGCTTGGGACAGAGAAAGTTGGTGCGTGGGAGGAGAAAAGTGGGAGCATGTACAGTATATACCCTACATTTGCCCACCTTTCCTTCTCCTTCTTCTTCTTCTTCTTCTTTTACTCTTTTTCTCAGCACGTGCTGCGATTGCAGACATTGCTGCTGCTGCTCCTGTCTTCTTCACTCCCTCCATTTTCGCCTTAATTCCTAAAAATGACAGAACAAGAACTTTTTCTTCATCTCCTCCTACTCCTCCTTCATCATCACTGCCCCCATTTTAACCATTTATTACTCCATTATTCATAGTGTCAGCAAGTAGATGAAAAGCAAAAACCCGCACATGTCAATCTTGCTATACACATAAACGTATAGATAATGAATTCACATTGGAAATGTTACACATGCTACAGCAATCATGTGGAAATGTTTAGTCAAGCCGCATAAAATGAATTGCATTGCTATTACATTTAAATAATTGACTAATCATAGGAAGTAAATGATCATCCCACTCAGTTGGCCGCTCAATTATAATAGTTTTTTTTTTTAAATACCGTGTTTTGTTTTGAAATGTTATTTTCCTCGAAATACAAAAATACTTGAATTTGTGACATTTCATTGTGATTTATTCACTCTAATTGTGTGCGGCTATACCACTGCGTTTGTTTAATTTGCACGAAATTAATTGTCAAAATACCAGATGTGCAGCTTTCATTATGCTATATAGAGGAATCTCATAAATGATACAAAACATAGTGAGATTAATAGGCAAATATAGCTGAAAGTTGAAACAGGTGCGTGGTCACTAGATGTATATGAAAATGCATAATGAAGGGCAGCTAGGCTTAATTTGTAAAAATTATTATCTAGCCAAATTGTCAGATTATTTATTCTACTTCACATTTGTTTTTTGTGAACAATGTTTAATGTTAGTTTCTATAGTTAATGCGTGTGACGTATGCATATGTAAAAATGTGATAGTTTTCACATGGAAATGTTACAATGTGGAAATAAATTAGTGAAATATTCAAACATGTGCGTTCAGTTTTGAGAAATTGCTTGCATATAGTGGTGCAAATAACTCATTCCCATTTTCATCAATGTTGATTATCGAAATAGTCGTTTTTATAATGTCTGAAATACAGATTCTCATTTTATTTGCAGCAATAATTAATTAAAATATCGAACACTTCACATGTTCTGAAATTCGTATATTTATATATCTTAATTGAGTATTATCTATTTTATTCCTGTTGCTTTTAAGCTATGCAACAGTTAGGTGCTGTCTATATAATTTTTTGTAGAAACTTTTATTGCATATGTATAACATTGGCCGTATTATTTTTTAATGCGGCTAAAATTTGCATTTGCATTCATATTTGAATTTAAGTTTGCTAAAATTATCCAGACTTTACTGTTTCCTGTATTTCTGTTCATTGTATGCTTTGATTTTGAAGCAAATATAGTGTGCTTTGTCAGTATTTCAATTTAATTTTGAAGCTTTCATTGCATACAAATATAACAAGATGGCATCTTTTTGGATTATTGACTTCATGCAAATGCAATATCCTAGTTTTATTCTATGTTCTGTTTTGATGATCTCATCAACGTGGCCTTTACAAATCCAATTTCCAAATTGGTTATATATTGATTTTTCACTCGCAGTCCCATTATGAATGCACACATTACATTGAAAATGTTTGGAGTATTAGGTATCTATATAGACATTATAAGTACTTAATAAGAAAGCAAACATTTTTTTTTTACTAGTTTTGCATTGTTTCACCCAATAGTTGGAAATTTCATCCTGTGGTGATATTGCGTAAACTTTATGGATCTGTAAATGATATTGCATACGGATCTGTGATATAATAAAACTTTATTTCCAAATAGTATATTCTATTGATATGAGAATTTTCTGTGATGGAAATTATTGTGTGGGACTGCGCCATTGTCGTATAAAAGAGCAACTTGAACTTAAATGCCCTATAAAACGGAGTGTAGTTTATTGGGGAAATTATAATTTGCAGTCGCCATGACGTCATTACAATGACAGCTGCTCCATGTTTTTCCTTATAACCTGTAAATTGTTGTTACAAACTTTACGCCAGTCACGCGTTTGAAAATGGCTTTTGTACATTTAGCAGAAAAATTTGTGAAGTACAGTAGCCACGCCCTTGGTCCTAGCTGTTATGCATGACGTCACGTTGGGCGGGATTCAAAATGGCGCTTCAGATTCGATCGATTACAATTTCACGTTTCTCTTGTATGTCCTGAATATGAAATGATGTAATGCATCCGAAAATATTCCTTTATATTACTACAAAAAAAGACGTCTGCAGTTTAAAAAAAATGAAAAGAACTTTTAGTTCGTTGGTAAATAAGTAAAAAAAAATAAATGCTGACATGAACGAAAGCAAAGTCCAAATGGATTAAAACATGAAAATTTGATGACGAGTTTTATTTATAGTATATTTGAGGAGCGCGTGTGATGGATGTTGACCAATGGGACGAAGATGAATTTGAAAGAAGGATATATAAGCTGATTTCAATTATTTTAGGTAAAAATGAGCTGCATAATTTGCAGGACCATGTTAGATTTTGGTCGCAGTTACAGTGATTTAGCTTAGATTAATTATTGCTGAGGAAATATCATCACAAATAATAGTGAGGAAACGTTACATCAGGTGGTGTTTATGCACTTCATTAGATACGGATCTTAATTCAACGGATCCGCAGTTGCGGATTGATTTTTGCGAAAAATTGCAAATAAATATTCAGGTTATTTTCCGACAACTTTGTGGCGATCGATTGTGTAGGTCCTATTATTCTTGTTTCCGAGTTATTGTTCGAACAGACAGTGGTCATAATTGAAGTGACCGCATTTACACTATATATTAATGATGTTTTCTGTGTTGCAAGTGGAGTGTAATAATAAGGAGCTCCAAGATGTGGGTCATTGTTATTTTTAGGGGGATAAGTCTGCGAGAGCAAAGAGAGAGAGAGGAACAGTCTTGTAACTGTCTATCGATCCGTGATCTTTCCTCTTTCTCTCTTTTCGGACTAGCGTTGTAACTGGCAATCGTCCAAAGCCAACTCTGACGTCATTTATGAATGAAACCATCCTGTGAATGAAAACATAAAAGTAATACGCTTGCGCGATACGCAGTGGCACAGTTTGCGGATCGGGCGCGCAAAGTGGAGCAGAAATCCGCAAATATCAAATTAACTCTGTGCCCAATGCAAGCTTTATAACTGATATCAACTGTGGGTTGAGGATTTTTCCTGTAATAATTTGCTTTTTACACGTAAAATTGCTAGACTCGTTACGCCGATACCTGCCTAAATAATGTCATCTTTTCCCATGATCTGAGCATCATTATATCTGTATCTGAAAACACAGTGCTGCTGCATTCGTGAAATATTTGCACGGATTCGGAGACGATATGAAAAGCTAGAATGATAAATCCTTGTGCCTTTTTTTATATATATCCAACCAAAGGACCCTACTTTGTGCGAAAACTCCGGATTTCAGCTGCACTCCCACGGGAACAACCCTTATTGATCGTTTGTCACTGTGCCAACCAAGTTTTATGAATGAACGTGACAACACTTCCCCCTTTTTGGGCCCGAAATTTTATCTCGTTTCTAACATCCTTTTATCTCTATACTTGAACTGATTATATGAAAAATGTCTTCTTTTCTCATGCAGCGAGATCTCGTTAATGATGCAGCGATGGGGCTCTTTCTTCCTCTTCTTCAACTCCATTTACGAGGATTGTTTTCACCAAAATCAGTCGAGTGAATGGTGAGCATCAGAAATTTCCTTCGTTTACGTGCAGGCAACAAAGTAGTAAGTGGCAAACATCGATTTCTACATACGTGAAATTGTAAAGTGCATGCAATGCTATGTGGAATTTTGAATTATACATAGTTTGGAAAATTGCAATGACGTCATTGCTTAATTACTAGATCAAAGAGTAGGACTTTCAACAAAAGGGGGCAACAGAAAGCAATCCCAAGGAAACACAGACAAAATTGTTATCGAAGTTAAAATTCCACGCGAAGCTAAATAGAAATGGGCACCCCCTCCCTCCCCCCAAATGCATTGTGTGTAACTGTATGAAAAAGCATCATTCGTTGAATGGACTAAACCATTTGATTAAAACTGCAGTGGGATTTTGATGCCAAAGGGGGCGGGGCTGAGCGTAGACGATTGACGTCATCAAACCTGCAAACATGGTGTAGGTGTATAAAAGTGATTGGTGATGATTGGTGGGTGGAGTTTAAGGAAAGATAAAGTCACTTTGTTGGGAGCTTGTCCCCGGGGGAGTATATACATCTGTATATATACATATATTGAATGTGAATTTCAATTTATGAGAAATGTACAAAAATGGTGATAATCGGTAATTGCTCATTGTTATAGAGGTAATTTGTTGTACTTAACTTATTACATTTCAAATTGCTTTCCACTCATTATAACGGAATTCCTGCTTTTGTGTAGTGAAGATAATGTTTACCTGATTTGTATATTTTGCAGAAATTTGTATTTTATATTGTATGTCTTCGAAATATGAATTTATAA
Source organism: Glomeris maerens (assembly GCA_023279145.1). Classification (NCBI taxonomy): domain Eukaryota; kingdom Metazoa; phylum Arthropoda; class Diplopoda; order Glomerida; family Glomeridae; genus Glomeris; species Glomeris maerens. Next base: position 11,280 of record WWPM01023943.1, read on the forward strand.
TTGCAGAAATTTGTTACAAGATTTTCATGAGACGCATCGTTACAAATGAAAATGACATTATTTTAGTATGAAAAATATTCCTTTCTTTTTCATGTATCCATATTTATTTCGTGTGAGCAGACTTTTCAATCATATAGACAAATAAACCTCGTCTCGATAAAAAGTAATATTGGATGACGTCAACAGACAGGGACGTGCAAAAACAATGTACTCAATTGGGATGATGACATGCACAATACGTGTTTGAAGAAATGCTGTAATGAGACCTCTGTGATGGGCATGTAGACATCGATCTGTGCAGTTTAATATCTACAGTCATAAACCAACTATGTTATGTGTAGTACTTTTGTCATGGTATAGCGATATCGGATACAAGATATAATCCGGAAATTAGATTTTGTTAGATTTTTTCCCCCTATTTTCAGATTTATAAGTACTGTAACGACTTTTACAATTGGCCCCTACACGCCCACATTTCTAAATAACCTACTGCATGGACTTTTGTACAAAAATCTTTTTATTCCAATATAAAACAAACCACTATCATAATGAATATTTTTCTAAACTAATCTGTTTCATACTTTTTTTAACTAAATTGTCCATTTTCTATCTTTTGGATCTCGTTATTTTAAAATCCGGATACAACGATATAAGTTCAACGGATCAGATTTCCTCGGTCCCTTGAAGATTGTTACAATCAGTTTTCAATGTATACAGGGTGTTTCACAATTCAGGGGACAAACTTTCAGGGTGCCTTCCCTGCATGAAAACAAGACAAAGTTCCTATGAACCCATGTCCCCAAACGTTTAGTTTTTTAAGTAGCATCTGCATAAAATGTGACATCCATAATTCATGCTCCCCACATCTTTATTAGAAACGCATAATAATGAATGATCAATGGAAAGATGTGGGGAGCATGAATTATGGATTTCGCTTTTTAAGTAGGTCGTACTTGAAGAATCTAAGCGTCTGGGGACATGGGTTTATAGGAACTTTGTCTTGCTTTCATGCAGGGAATATACCCTGTCAGTTTGTCCCCTGAATTGTGAAACACCCTGTATAATCAATGTTTTTTGTGAGACGTTTGGAATTAACGGCGCATTGTTGTCCTGTATTTGAAAAAAAATTAGTAATTATCAGTATAAGAAGCGGAATTATTTTGGAACTTGTGGCGTGCCATATCTGCAATAAGCTTGATCGCAATAAACAGTGCAAGGTTTATAAACAGTGGTGCTAGTGTGGCCTATCTCTAACCAAGTTATGTAGTTTCGTTTAAAGTCGGGAAACCTTTGGAAATTCTGACATGACTGAAGAGCTATGTGATTCATTTGACGATGGGCTTGGCCTTTTCGCGATTGTGCAGAGAAAATCATGCTTAGAAGCGAGGTAAGGAGTCCGTTATTATATTGTGTCTAAGCCTAGAATTGCGCATATAATCATGCACTTTTGATAGAAAATTGTTGGAAAAATACGAATTGTACGATTCTACACGGAGGATTGTGAAGTGGCATGAGGAAGAAGACATGATGGCCGTGCCCCTCAAGAAGTCCGTCTGCAATACTATAAACTCGACAGAAATAAGTTTGGGAAATATAATATTCTCCCAGAAATGGATGACAATTTCTTCCAACAAAAGGAAAATAACGTCACCTCGCCAAACACTAATTTCTAATCTAGAAAATTTGGTGAGTTCCTCGGGTGTGTTTAAGTGGGATTCCAAATTACGTAACGATGTTGCGCAAAAGTGGGAAAAACACGGAGATTTGGTGATCCTACCCCAGAAGTCGTTTACAGATTCAAGATGGTTGCATTTGGGTAGGGATTAACATTGATATACGACTGAATTAAATCGGTAAAATATATTTATTGGATATTGTTTTGCTGCATGACAGGTCCTCGGCTTTGGCGCGTGATCGCGGATTCTCTGAAAGTGCAGCGTGTAGCGCAAAGAGTTGGACCGGTGACAAATGATGAGTTCAGAAGTCCTCGCGTTGTCTTGCTTCTCGGAGATGACCCTGTAGCAGAACACGTGGACATGAGCATCAGGTGCCGTGAACTTCTACACCATCTCGGTAGTTTATGACTTAGATCTTGCCGGTTGAATTTGTGTATAATTGTATTTTCTGTTGTCCAGGTACACGTTTGACATACACAAATGCATGTTCAGCGTGGGAAACATAACGGAAAAACAACGAATATCAGGATTCGATTGCCGCGAAGAAGTCGTTGTGGATTTGTACGCTGGTCAGTTCAAACTTGCATTTCATTTGATTAGGAACTGAACCGTTTGATACATGTCTCAGGCATCGGCTATTTTACCCTTCCGTATCTCGTGCACGCCAAAGCGTTACGCGTCCACGCTTGCGAGTGGAATCCGGCATCGGTCGCGTCGCTGCAGAGGAATCTTACTCTGAACGGAGTCCGTGATCGCTGCGACATTTACTTCGGAGATAATCGACAGGTACACATACTTCGTGGTGCGTAAAAACACCACTGTCACCGTATATTTTTTTCCCCGTTTCATTTTAGGTCTGCCCGCGCGATATTGCTGACCGTGTTAACTTAGGCTTACTGCCCGATAGCGAACCTGGATGGGAAGTTGCGTGCAAATCCCTGAGAAGTACGACCGGTGGGATTCTTCACGTTCACGGGGCCGTAGACGTAAAGAAAAACACACCGTGGAGGTTGGAGTGGGCGGAAGTCGTACGGGGAAAGATACTTAACATTTTGCGAGACTTGCATGTTGACGCAAAATGGAAAGTTATGGTTGTGAACATCGTAAGAGTGAAATCGTACGCACCGAAGGTAGAACATTTGGTACTGGATTTGCGTTGTTGCCCAATAAACAAAACGTGAACTGTTTCATTTTCATCAGCCCAATTTTCTCACAGATATAGACCACATTATTAAATAAATTTCGTTTTGATGCTCAAAAATTTGAACCTCTCACTCCTGTACTTTTTTAAGAAGTTGTTACCTTTCAGAAAGGCTAAACTTGTATGGAGACCCAGTTCATAGCCAAAGCGTATACATTTAATAATAAGTGACGCAAAAGTAAGAGTTTGAAGTATTTATTGAATTAAACAAATATACAACGAGCACAAGAATTACAATTACGTGATTCCATCCATAAATTCATGCCATGTAATACAAAAAGTTCATTTCCGTCTATGTCTAGGCCATTGTCGGCTAGCGGAGGTTGCACCCGGAGATTGCCTAGTCCATCTGCGGCCACTAGGAGGAGTTGGCAAAGCAGAGCTAATTTCTTTCTCGGAGTTCGACACGTTCTGATGACTCAGACTATCATTTGCCGAACTCGTGGCCGTCTTACTGTTTTCAGTACTATTATTTGTCGATATATTAGTATCAAATTCCATGGTGATTGTGTACCTTGCTTCGGAATCGTTCCTAGTTCTAATGTCTTCTAACGAAACAGACTTTCTTGGAAACGGTATCGACTCCAATGTTCCTTTCTGGACGCTTGTCTTAAGACTATGTTCGGAAGGAATTTCCAGCGATTTTGTGGTTTCAGAGCTACTGTCGTCTGCTTTCGTTTTATCCTATAATTTCGGAAATAATCCGTATAAAAAAAAAAGCTATGAAAAGTTTTAATTGTTTCCATCGCTTACATCTTTTGTAGACTTCTGCGCTTCGTTGTTTACTAATGCGGACGATGGCTCTTTGGACGGTTCAGCCAAAGTAGTCACGGTCGTCGCAGCCTTCGATTCATTCGTCAAGACGGCTTGCGTGCCTTCGCTATTTGGATCTTGGGATGAATTGTCCGGACTCGGTGTTGGATGCTGCGATGAGGTGGACGGAACCGCGTTGTCTGCAGACATAGCCCTCGCCTTTGCTAAAAGCTTGTTAACAAGCCTGGATTTGACCTCTGTGATCGCCTGGTCATCGTCTTTTTGCGTTTGCCCCGCGTTCATTTTGAGACGCAGTCTCTTTGCGAGCGCGGTCTGCGCAAACATATCGAATTTATCATTTGGATGAAGAAAGAGAGAGAGAGAGAGAGAAGGAGACATAGACATAGACAAACCTTTGGGGCAATTTCCTCCGCTGCAAGTTTCAGCCATGGATGTTGCAAAGCCTCGTGGTAAAGCAACCGGTTGCGCCATTTTGTTTCGACAGCTCGTGTCAAGAAATCCTTGCCATCTTCGCTGATGCCTTGAGCGGAGGCTATCTTCGGGGCCAGTTCGGACCAATTGTTGTCAGCGTCAGCGTCGAGGAAGATGTTGAAGAGTTTGAGGAGAGCGATGCCTACGATGAAGATTTCGGCGTAAGCCATCTTCTCGCGATCCACCAACGACCATCTTCTCGTCGCCTCGGGACACTTGCCCAAGAAACCGCCCCACGGTTTCCTCTCCTGAGGTCTCATGTAAGTCAGGGTGCTTATGGTGGCCAATTTGATATCTACGTTGTGGTCGAGAAGCACTTCGTCCCACCCGAGGTTGTACGTGATCAGACCCATGGACTTCACGTACAACAGAGCCTGGTAAACGTGTCAAAAGTTATTCGCGTACTATACTCCGCCGAGTTTAGGTTTGCGCTAATATATGCCTGTATGCATTGCAGGGTCCATTTGCGGATGAGCCGTTCCCTTTCTTCGGGAGACATCTTTCGGTACGTATCGGTATTCACGTATTCTAAGACCGTTGAGTTGGTGCAGAATTCGGTGATGTAGATGTTGTCTCGCCCGTTTTCACCAACGAAGGTTTCCATGCACCTGTGAAACAAGTGTACATTGCAGCCTATTTGATTGTTTTATACTTTATTTTTTGCGTATGTACCTCAGAAAGTTTTTATGCTTAAGAAACCTCCATAGATATCGCGCTGTGCCCAATGTGTTTGAACGGCCATTGTATTCGTACACTACCACCTGTAATCATACGCAATTCTTATCGATTCACAAGGTTCAAGTTATGTTTGTTTGTTGTTGTTAAATGGATTTACATTCGCTGCTTTGTAAATGTCCACTGCCATGTGCACATTTTGGGCCTTGGATTCGAAGATAGTGCTCTTGTAACGATAGCCGTGTCGGAGTAAGAAAGCGGAAAATGTAGTTTTCACATGTTGCGTCGCTGGGAATTAAGATTATTTTCAGTTGCATTCTACTCTATTATATGGTTAATTAAAGCCCGAATTTTAATTGCCTATAGTATTTAATTTATTTGGTTAATTAATTACCTTGTTTTGTTGCTGCTATCGATGCAGCAGCATCGATAGCAAGCCTTTGTTTTTGTTTGAGTTTCATTTTAGAAAGATTATCCGATATGGCGAAGAAGCACTATACTGTTCTAAAACGAAATATGAAAACTTTCGAATTTGTGTTTTCGCGCGCCACGTTCTGTAGTTTTACATACAGGCGGAGCCAACAAGTTTACAAACACGAGATTGGGCGATTCCGAATTCGGTAGCTCCGCCCATCACGGCGCTTGGCACGTTGGAGTGGGCTGAGTTGAGGGAGGAAACCTATGTGGCCACGCCCTATCGAGGCTCGCTGTCTTGTGGCGCCAGTTTCAGAAAATATAACGACCCAAAGCTTATGAATGATTTCAGGCCAGGACACGTTAGTATTCGTTTGAACGTAGTTGGTTCTCCGTCTACCAGATGGCGTGTCGTTCGATGTGCGAAAGACTGGTAAATAGAACCACACGCCACCTGGTAGACTGAGACCCAACTGCGTTCCATCGAATACCGTGTCCTGGCCTTATACAGACTATATCCTTGTTACACATGGTTTTTGGGTCTATTGGTCTTGTTCGACTACATCGAGTCGTTGCAGAATGCGTAATTATTACTTTAACTAAGCAAACATCTGAGATATAACCTTTTCTGGCATATAACAATGATGCGTTTGGGTTTTTCAGACTGCAGCATAGATTCGGAATTTATTTCGTACTTTCGCGGATTACCAGAAGTAATTAATTAAATAACTATTACACCTTTCGATGAACGATTTGCAAATGTTTCATGACGTCTCCTTAATATTTCTGTAGAAATCTTCAACAACGTTCCGCATTTTTGACCGAAATGTGGGTATATAGATTACCAATCTTGTAAATTTTTCATTTAGTATTAATTGTGCTTAGAAATGCTTTTATACATGTAGGAATATTACACTGCTCATGGAGAAGACGCCATTTTTGCTGCTAAAGACATATTCAAGACGACAACAGTTGTCAAATACTGCAGCTGTGGTAAACAAGACTTAATCGGATTTTGGGATATACATATTCAAAATCATCTTCTCGACGAAAATGAATGCAGCCAATGAATTTTGAATTGGAATGATGAAATAATAATTGAAATTACAAAACTACATGGACTTCTTTCTTATTTTAATTGGTTTTCTGCCCTTTGGTGATTTATTTACCTACGTATAAATTGTTCAATGTTGATAAATAGGTGACAACCAATTAAGTTACGTGAATATTTCCAAGAAGAATTTTGAGCGTTTTGTACGAGATTTGCTTTTGGTTCGTCAGTACCGCGTTGAGTTGTACCGTAACAAAGGCTCTGGGAAAAATGACAACAGGTGGAACCTTGAATTAAAGGTTTGTATATTGAAAAGAAATCCACATACAGAACACGGTTATACGTGGTCTTTCGTATTACAGGGGTCCCCTGGTAATGTTATTCAGTTTGAGGAACTTTTATTCAGCAACTGCGATGTTAATGTTCTGACTGGGCTTATGGCTGTCAAACTTGAATCGGTGAATGGGAATCTGGTAAATTTTAATTAGTTCTTCACTTTTTTTTTACAAGCTATTGGTTTGCCAATTTAACATTATAATAAATCCATTTCAGATCATAGGAGTTGGCTATGTAAATGTTGCAGACACGCTGTTTTATGTCTCCGAATTTCCAGACGATGACCATTTTACAAACTTGGAGGTGACGTACTGTTTGCGTTCAGAATTTATACATTTACGATTGATATTTATTGGAATGTTATTTGAAATTAGGCGATGATTGTGCAGCTGTGTCCGAAGGAATGTCTGCTGTCGACGCAAGATCGGTCGAAAGACTCGGCCACAGTTAAACGCGTACTCGAAAGGAGTAAGGTTTTTGTGACTGAAAAACCAAGATGTACGTACGCACCGCACATTACCTGATGCATTGTTCTGGGGAAAAGTTACAGAATGCCAAATTTATAAATTCATTTGCTTGCGTATTTTGTAGCCGATTTCACGGCGAAAAACATTGTTCAGGATTTGAACCGGCTTCTGAAATTTCAAAAAGGCCAACAGGCAAATAGTGCGTCGCTCCCGCAGATGGATTTTACCGTTGCAATGTCGTCATTGGCCGCAGCAATTAAATATTTAGAGGTACAATTGTGACAAATCTGAGAATTTATTTATCCCAAGTTGCTGTAAATATTGTCATAGTGGGAATTATTTAGTCATTTTAAACTGGTTTTATGGAGAATGATGATTTTACCAGATTTCTATGTTTTTTTAACATTAATGGAGATTATGTAGGTAAATGGAATGAATCAATTTCTTTTCAAATCAGCGTTGCATTTCCGGAATTAGTAATTTGCTTTTCTTTGTTTTAAACATTTTTATGGACTATTACACATGGAAATCAAATGCTTATAATGTGGTATACATATTGAACCTAAATGCACCACTGCTAGAAAATGCGACGTTCCTCAGCTCTGATGCAGAAGACCACGGCCACCTAAAAGTGGTCCGGGGGACGACGGGGCTTTTCACGGCGATTGACTGCGGCCGATATATAAAAATATATAATTTGTGTAATGCAGCTCATGAACGACGAAGGACATCTGGGACAGTACAAACTGGACAACTTCGACTCCAAGCAGTACGTGAGGCTGGACGCGGCTGCCGTGGACGCGCTGAATCTGATGCCGGCACCCGGCGACGGAACCAGATTGCGAAGCGTGTACGCGATTCTGAACAAATGCCGAACATCACTGGGCCAGCGGTTATTGGCACGCTGGATAAAGCAGCCGTTAACCGACAAGAGCAAAATAGGCAAGGATGTCCGCGGGGTTTTCGCCAGCAGCCATTTGCTAATTTATTAGTGAGAATTTGTGTAGAGGAGAGACACGACGTAGTGGAATCGTTCGTTGAAAACAACGAGATGAGAAAAATTCTGAACGAAGACCTTTTGTGCAAAATCCCCGACATGCAGAAACTAGTGAAACGTATGCAGCGCAAAAAGGCAACGCTGCAAGTCAGT